>JANIJG010020514.1:155906-187441 GCA_024611175.1 Megaceryle torquata
AAGAAAGAAAGAAAGAAAGAAAGAAAGAAAGAAAGAAAGAAAGAAAGAAAGAAAGAAAGAAAGAAGAAAGAAAGAAACTCTATGTATGTTAAAATAGATCTAGTCAGGAAATTTATGCTGTAATCTCTTTCTGAGGGTAACAGACTTTCTACAAACATCAACAGGTTTTGTTTCCCAAAGTTTTGTTTTTTGTTTTTGGGTGGTTAGTTAGTTTGTTTGTTTGTTTGTTTTTCTTTAAGTTTTCTAATAGAAAAATCAATACTGTATATTTTAAGTCAGATAATTCAGTGGAACTGACTATGTTATGTTGTTGACCTGGCCCAAAATACTCTCAAGTGCCTTTGCATACTGTGATGCACTGTCTCCTAAGCATTTGCATTTCCTTCCCATAATACAACAATCTTCTGGTTCACATGAGGAAATGGGGCTACCATTCAACCTGGGTTGTGTGCCTCCATACAAATATTCTTTGTAGTACTGAACTGACTCAAAAGGAATCATTCCGGTGAGCAATGACCTGACTCAGAACACTGCCACTTGAAAAAGCCAAATAGTCCATTCCCCCAAAAAATGTCAACAAAAGCAATTTACAGATGTAAATATTTTTGACTTTTTCATTCAAAACCCCTTTGTATTTCAAATGTACATTCAATGTTTGCCATAAAACAAATGCTGAAGCATCCTTTTTATTAAATAGAAGTGGTTATTTTTATTCTGCTTTCCTGCTGTATAGCAGCAAACAACAAAAGAAAAAAAGAAAGGCAGTATTTTACTAGCTCAACTTGGAGAGAAGATTTGCTATTATGTAGATAAATGATGTCTCTGACATGGAGACCTCATAAATTGCACACTTACACAGTGCTGACTACCTTAAAATGAGTCTTAGAGACTTTTGCTGCTTGAAATTGAATAATGCACCTGTGCACTGTTTCTGTTTACAAAGGCAGAAGTTGCCCTAATACAAATTTTCTCTTTACACAATAAATGAAACACCTGGATGAGTTAGAGAAGACCTCAAGTCTTAAGATATGTGGTATGAGACAGGATAAACTTTGGAGCTTAGTATCATTGACAGCAAGCCCTGAGAGCTCACTTGTCAAGCAACAAGGTTCATCCCTGAGGCTGAGCCACCTGTGAACCCTTCTGGTTCTGAGCCATCTGGTCCCAAGGCTCAGTTCACGTCTGTAGTTTCCCACTGCAGTTTGCACATCCATAATTTGACATTTCTTGGAGAAACAGGACTAGTATTTTTGTAAAGATTTGAGAGTTCATATTTTTACATCTGACTCTTCTTAAGGGCTATGAGTACCTTCAAATCCAAAAGAGGTATTTGGAAATATTCACCAGTTCTGGTGTAATTTAGACTAAAAGATGGAGGTTTAACTAACCTACTAATTTTGAACCATGTATGGAACAGGTCTGGTGTTATTTGTTGTCCTTTGCAGAGAAACAGGGATCTGAAAGGAGACCTACAAACCTCTGAGGAAATACAGAAAAACATTGACTCTCCAAGGAGATGGGTGGAAGATTGGAGGTAGATGAGGAAGGAAGCTATCATTTATGTCTTGTTCACAGTGTTTTCATATCAGCCTCATCATCCAGATCCTCAGCTGAAGGATATTTTGGGCCAAACCTTCAGCTGGTGTTAAGCAGAGCATCTTTATGTCACAAGCCCTCATTCAGAAACAGAAGGGTCACAGAAACCAGAAAATGAGTCCTTCCCTGTGGATTACTTAATCAGACTTTAGATACCCCTGAGACACATTTACCCAAACCTCTTTCTAGATGTCCACTGCCTTTCTAGTCAATCTAAGGCAAGCTAGCAGACCAAATCCATGATCTAAGCTGGTAAATGCATGCACTAGCATTGTGGTATTACCAGTTGATTGTTTGCTCCTTGAAAACACATCCCAAAAATATCTGTGGGCCTCTCATTTCCCTGGTGGTTCTCGAAGTCTCACCTAAAGGCTCAGAAGGCAACAGGTCCTTGGTGACATAAGGATGACTCCAAGCTTTCCCTTTCACCACCAGACTGAGCACAGCAAGCAGAAGAATCCAAAATAACAAAGCCAAATGGCTTCCAACTGTTATTTTAAGCCAGGAGAGGGGATGGAGGGAGGGGGCGGGGGGAATGAACTGTTCAGCATACACTGGGAAATCATTTAGTTTTGGCCGATGGCCTCTTGTGGCTGTGGTTTCCACAACGTCTCTGTATTCTATCTGTGTCAAGATGGAACCAGCCTCCTGAAATAGATTGAGCAAGTTAGACAGGAGCTATTTTAATACCTGCAGCTTGTTCCCCTTGGCCTTTGTTGAGTGAGGGGAGAGGGTGGAAGTGGAGAGACAACAAGCCAGGGTGATGTTATTTTAACATGTGCAATGGAGCTGTCAGAGCACAGCAGTTTGGCTGTCTCAGCACACACCCCTGTCTGCCCCATTGCTACTACGTGCAAGGATGCACAGCTTGAGTTAGCACCCATGTAGACCAGAATTAGCCTGGTTTGCGTATGAACACATCTTATTGGAAAAGCGTCACAGTTTCCTTTGTGTCACACCAAGAGGGAAAAATGAGTTAATGTCTCCCGATGAGTGTACGCAAGTCATGATGGATGAGTTGACAAAAAGTGAGATGGACCTTCATTATCCAAGATACACACAAATCACTCCCCCATCATGCCATTATAATAGGTTGGCCACTACAGTTCATCAGATGTTGGAAAGCTGGGAAGGCTGGTAGGATAGTATGTAAAGCAGAGTCTCCAGAATACCAGGTTCTTCTTCTTGCTCGCAGACAGAGTTTTGATACTATCTGGTGCTGTGTGATAAGAGGATAGGCTTTCAGAGACTTCATCAACTGAAGCAATACAGACCAGACCTTTCCCCGGGCCTGCCTAGATCCTGGTTTCATGACATCTAAGACCACAATTTCTCCTCTTTTCTTCACTGATTTTGCAGCAATAAATGGTATGTCTTGAAAATGTCTCATCTTGACAGTGTTGCCCTTTCCACTCTCAGTGAAGGAGAATTCTTTAACATCTGCATGTGGAGTGTTTTCCTACATTTCTATATAGAAGGATAACACTAAATTAATCTTGGATGACATTGTTTGTCTTGCTCATGTTACACTGTGCTGAGGGCTCAAACTCAAACTGAGTTACCATGATTTGTACTGGGTCCACTGTGGCCTGATACAATGCCACAAAGCAGCATGTCAGCTGTACTCCTGACACAGAACATTTGCACTTTCTTTAACAGAAGAGAGTAAAGTTATATAGCACTTTATACCACCTCTAGGTTGTTCAGAGAACAACTTGCTCCAAGGAGGTTATTCCTCAGGAGCAAATGAAGCCCCTTTGGCAGCCTCTTCCTATTACTAAAGTCCTAGGGGGAAAATATTTTGCTGCCCCAGTATCTGGAGTCCTCTTTGTCTTTGCATGACCTCTGTGTTGTCTGAATCCTCTGTCCCCCTACATTACAGCAAATCTGCCTAAAAGCCCATGAGACATTGTGCTACTTCTTTCAAGGTTAACTCTAATTTCTTTGCCCTTGCAACCAGACCTCCCTGACACAGTCAGCCAGTGAGGTCATCTCCTCTATCAGATGGAAAGAGCTAAAACGTGACACGGGAGATCTCAGCTCCATTGGCTGCTTATCTCAGTACCTGGGGCCAAAACAGAAAGCTTACTCAGGCTGCCAAATAAAAATACCTCTTGTGGGCACATTCCTTGCAGAGTACGTGAGAGCGAGCTAAGGCAGCAGTGAGGGAGGACAGCAAGACAGAAACAGAAGAAAGGATGGATGGATGGATGGATGGATGGATGGATGGATGGATGGATGGATACATGACAGCAGATGAGGGGAAAAAACACAGGTGAAGAGCTATAAAGATAGAGACAAGGAAACAAGCAGGACAGGGGGAACACTGGCATCACTAGCAGTAAATGTCATAGCAAACAACACAACTGCATGATACTGTGCTTTCTTAGGCATGCTCAGTGAAATCCTAGCCCTGTTGAAGACTATGGCCAAAATCCCATTGACTTCAGTAATGCCAAGACAAATGGAGCTGCCTCGTGTCTCCTAGCAGTCAACTCTGGCCCCTGTCAAAATCCCTCCTGCAACCTGATGCTGATTCTCCAGTTTCACCCATCACACTGCCAGAACCAGACCCAAAGGGGCAAGCAGGGGATGGTGATGCACGAATGGCCAATTTGTGTTTTTCACAATTTTTTCTTGTGTAGCAGGAAACAAAGCAGGCACCTAAGGGCAGAATTTAGCCCCTGCAGGCCATCACCTTTTGGAATGGTCTTCAGACTCATCAGTTTTTCTTTCTCAATGTCACTGTATCTTGTCTCTTCCTAAGAAAAAGGAGCAACTTCTAATTAATACAAAGGGTAGGTATAATGTTCCAGTTAGCTCAGAGTTTCAGAGCTTTATACAAAATCACTGAAAATATTTCCACTACCTTTGGAGAGCAAAGTGTGCAGTAACATCAGACTGATGTGGAGTGGCAGATACATGGCAGCCAGCAGAGCCAGCTCTCACAACGGGGCTGACTGCAAGAGTTTGCTTTGTCTTATTTCTCATTGTGATTTGATCACACAGTGATCAAACCTGTACAATGTGACAGCACATAAAGCCTTCAAAGAATTAAGAACTCCTTGCAGAGAAGAGCCACCACAGGACAGGCTGTCCTCAGGACAGCCTTTCTTGCATGGCTTTCCACACTATTTCCAGCTACATTCATGGTCAGAGTCATTAAATTCAAGGTGTCCCATTGCAAGGGTCAGGATAACTGAAGGACCAGCTACCACTTGAGATGAACATCATGGCTGACAGCTCTACTTCTCCAGCAGTTGGGAAATCTCACTTGCAAGATGAACCTTTCTCCAGATGGTTGGAACAGATGCAGGCTTGTGTGTGGTGTGAGCTTCTACAAGAAGACACCACATCTTTCTATTTCAAGTGTGAGTGCATTTCTTCAAAGGACTTTTTTCATTCTTCAAAGATACAAATCAAAAGTGAGAGGAAAGAGAAACCCCACAAACTTCAGCACAGCAAGACATTCTACTTTTCCTCTGACAACAACTATATATGTCCTCATGCTGCTCAGATGTCCAGAAACTAAGTGATGAATGGGTTTTAGGGATCCCTGCACAGAACTAGCTTAAAGCTTCCTAGTATGGTAGGGAAAAATGAATTTTTTTCCCTGGAACAAACTGTTGGGACAAATAAGTGAGAAGAGTCCACCTTGATGATCTTTACGCATCTAGAGTGGGGGGAAAACATGCTCTCCAACTCTTCTCAATAGCTGCCCACCCTAGCATCCCAAATCTACCCTCAGAAACAGTGAACATCTTGGGTATTTTTTGTGCTGTGGCATTAACACGGTAGGCAATATCTTACGTCGATTTTGATTCCTGTGCAAATCAGCTGCTCTAAGTGTTAGGCTCTAAGTGTTAGTGCTCTAAGTGTAAGGCTTTGTCAATGTTTAGCGTGAGTCATATCTTCAATTAGGGGGAAGAGAAGGGAAAGGAAAAGGATCTATAACCAATGCAAGATAAAGCACTGTTTTACACTCCTATGGCTCTGGCACTTTGGTTTCAGTGGATGCACATACGTTCATACCACGTGATCTGTTGACTCAAGTGCCATAGGGGACAGAAGTGGCATAAACATTGCCTAATTGTGAACAGCTGTCACCTTATGAGGCACAAGTGCTCAGAATGAGGTGTATGTCACTTCAGTAACATTGGAGGATTTTACACTGACTTGGTTATAAAAGGAAGGATGGGTGTGTGGGACCCAGGGAAGATATGAGACACTGCATTAGGCACTGGAAATTGTTCTTGGCTCCGAGCAGCATTGTTTGATCTGTTCAGTGGGTCATGTGCCAGCCAGCCGCCTCTCTACGTGTGTTTAGGCAGCTCTTGCATGTCTGAATTCTCCTGGCCAGCTGCTTGCTTTAACTCCTTCATCTGCCTTGACCTCCAGGAGGCAGGCACATTGAAAGCATCAGAATAAAACCCAACAGGTCTGGAAAGAGACACAGGGCTTAAGTTAAGTGAAGATGTTTTCTGAAGTGGTAAAGGAAAGAGGGAATTTATTGGGACCCTTGTGTCAATGGTGTCTAGTGCTGTTGCTGTTGATAAAATTTCATGACCATCATCCTCCTGAGAGGTATTTCCTAACATGTCCTGAATAGCAGACTAGCCAGGGCAGCCTCTGCTCTCTCAAGCTTTGAAATTCTGCCATGGAGACCTGTAGCACAGGATTAAGAGACAAAGGCAGCAGCAGCAGTATATAGCACAACCTGGTATCAAGAATAATTGTCAGGGAGAGGTTCATATGCCTGTCACGTCATGCATCTTCAGTTGCATGCACCCCTCACAAAACCAACTACTAAACCTAGAAACCCTGGAAAAATGACACTATTCACATAAACTTGTGGCAAACATGTGACTCTGAATCCCACACCTATGACCCCCTCCCCTCCTACGCCTTACCGCTACCCCATTGTCACCTAACAGCTGTTAGAGTACGATCTCTGCATTAGTGCTGTAAGACTTCCCTCAAAAAGAGGTTTATATGGGCACCCAGGCAACACATTGCCTGGGAGAAAGTTTTCTAGACCTCCTGCCTCTCTGTGAGTCCTTTCTTTAGAAATATTAACTAACAGATCCAAGATAGGTTTTGATGTGATGACTTGTTGCCCCTGTCACATATTGAAGCCCTTATACCAACAACCCATATCTCTATCGGCCCCTTCTGCTGCATTGATCAAAATTCTCAGGCCACTGGTAGAGATCCAGAGTCATTCCCTGGGGCTTATTCCAAACTATCAACAGCAGTGCTGAGAGCTGAGCACGCCCTGCTATTTCCCATCCCTCCATCTAGGATGACAGGCTCGTTGTGATGTGGACTGACATCTCACACTCAGGCATTGCACTGGTGTTTGCCGTATTGCAGCCTGAGGAGACCCAGTTGGCATCACAGGAATTTCAAACAGCATCCATGAAGACTTTGTTCCATTCCTTCCTTGCTTCTTCTGTGCAGGTGATCTGTTGTCCTTTTGTGCAGCCCAATAAAAGTAAGAGCAGAATCCTGATCAAGAAAGAGCTGGGGAAATCCCACAGAGGACAGGAATAGAGGGGTGGAGATGTCCTTCCACTCAGCAAAGAGGCCTGGGGCCACCATGATCACATAATGGGACCTTCCATAGCATGGAAAAACCATTCCAGACTATTTTGCTGGTAAAACCACAACACATTCCCACTGGTGTTTTCACAAGCTAAATGGTTTTTTTTTCCCTGCTGATAAAAAGGCTGTTCCCATCCAGGGTGCCACTGAAGTAAGCCACACTGGTGTGTAGATGACAGCAGTGAGAGCAGGATAAGACAGTAAATTTACAGCAATGGTGAGAAGAGCAGTATTTTATCTTTCACCATCTCAGCCATGAGACCCAGTGAAGCAGATTCTGCTCCTCACTGCTATTATTATTCCATGCATCTGCCTTCCCAAAAGGAGGTTTGTCAGGCTCCCAGACAGAATGGGTACCCAGCCTAATAATGGAAGAGTTTATGGGGTTGTTCATGCAATGTCTACTATTTCTTCAAGAGGGGATTTATTGGTATAAGCAACCGGCCTGAAAAGCAAAGCAATGGCAAAGAGAAAGGCAATGACAAGTCCTCTAGTCATCCACTACAAGAAGTTTTCCACTCATCCTTGTCTGCTTGAGTTAGAATATGCTGCTAATGCTACCCTTGACACAAGACTCAAGCAGGGTTGGAAATATATATTCTTGCCTTGCTTCTCTGCATCTGCCTCTGCCCCAGTTAGCTAGACATCTGCCAGGGGAAATTGCAGAAGCTGAATCTTGTTTGCTTTTTTGAGTTTTTACTGGTTCACAACAGCAGCTCAAAATGACAAGTAAGTAGCAGCTCAGCCCCCATTTACCATGATCAGTGAGCACTTCTGCTTCTACTGTGGTAGAACATTAGTAACAATCCTGAGCCATTCTGGTGTGTAGAGGTGAGGAAAAAGGCACCACTGCAAACTCTATCATCAAGAAACAATCACTGACAGATTCCTCAGGACTCTGCCACCTCCAGGCCAGCTCCTTCTGTCTTTAGGTCTGCCATCAAAGGCAATGCCACCTCCACCCCATGACATTTATCTCCAAAATTAGATCCTAGATGCTAGCTACACAGCCACAAGGAGAAGTCCTGGCAGCTTTGAAAAGCAACCTTTATCTCTGTGTCTTCTTGAAATTATAGATGTCTGCATAGATTTTTCTGCCAGCAGAGAATAGGACTAAAGTTCTTCAGAACTGGAAGTCTGAATTCCAATTTAGGCTCTGCACCTATGGAAGATGCTACAGTTGTTGTCTTTTTGTAGCTATGGCTTAGAGGCTTCTAAGCCCTACATAGAAAGGTCCCAGGCATTGTTGTAAAGGTATCCATCTGCCTGAAAAAAATGTCTTTCCCAGGTTGCACGATGGAGTAAAACAAGCCCAGATAAGCCAGGATGGCAACCACGCTGGTGGGCATTAAATCAGCATGACAAGCTCACCTGGAGGCCTGGATATCAGAAAACAGAACAGAGCAGTGGAAAGACCCTTTTGCATCCAGTCCTCTGTTAGGGCAAACAACCACGACACATGAATGTGCTCAAAAGCACCTTTGTAAATCAGGTTGATGGGTGTAGTCTATAAAAAAACCCTACCAGAACGGGAACTCTGCAGGCCACTTAGCTGGCAGCAATGAGCATAATGGCACAGCACACCAGACTGCAGTCGGCTTCAGCAGCCAAAATAGATTTGTTAGATCAAGACATTGGCACTGTTCATGATAAGTGTTTGGATAAAATACCAGAAGCATCATGTTGGAACTGATTTTACCATTGATAAATTTCTTTTATAAAAGTGTAGCTTTAAAACCGCAAGGCACTTATGTGCTGCTTTCAGAGGAGACAAGAACCGCTCCCTTGCTCAAGCTTTCTGCTGTCCACACACATCACTTTAAAAAAAAACAACAACGAAAAATTACTGAGGGAGGCAGGGGAAAAAGTGTTTAAACATCAAGAACTGAGAATTTATCTACCATATCAATGTCACTTTAGGTTTGACAAAATTCCCCTTGTTAATCAGGAGCAGCCTGCAAGGAATTACAAGGCAAAATCAAATATTTGAAGTGCTTATTCCTATTGTTACCCTGCTCTGTTTAACTGCTCTGGCAAACCTGCTGTCAGTTATAAATTTCTTCTTTGTGCCAAGCCAAGCCAAGCCAGCAATATCAAAACGTGCATGTTCCTGAGTTACCCTGGGTTCCCTGGCCTCCTGACAGCTATTACATTTTCCTACATGTGCCTGTGGCTGGGCAGTGCTCTGAAATGGGTGTGTGTTCATGGAGGCTGCAGCCTGTGGAGGAGGCATCTGGACACACACAGGCTCCTCACCTATACTCCACCAGCTCATGGAACCTTTAGGCTTAGTATCCAAGGTGGCCTCACACTCATCAGTCAGGACACATCTCCCCTGGTTCCTCTGCCTAATCCTTTCCCACACCTCAACCCCCTCCACTCCAGCCTGCTTGACCACCTGGGTCCCCACACTTAGCCCTAGGTGGACATTTAGGCCCAAACTAGTGAGGCCATTGCTACATTCTTAAGTGCGGTGTATGATCCCGTAGGTCTTTTTTTATTCGTTTATGTGAACATAAGTTCACCAGAAACTCAAATATATCTCACTTGTTAACCAATGACAGAACTCCCAAACACAAAATTACTTCTGCACTGAATGCTTGCACAGCCTGGCCCCAGAGTGATTGTACGTTTGTCAAGATCTCATGTGGCTCTATGACTTCATTGTCGAGAATATCCCCAAGTTTTAGGACAGCCTGTTATGTTTGGGGGTTAACAAAGTGTCTAGAGCACCTCACAAGCACCACTACCACTGGGGGATTCTGGGTCCTGCTGGCATGCTGCCAGCAGCAAAGCAGACCAGCATGCTCCCACACTTTCTCCAGAATGCCCACTACATCACTGAGAATGTGCGAGGAGCCCCGCACCTCTGCTTTCATGCCCTGTGAACTCCGCCTGGAAACCCTGAACAGACCAGTGATCTGCCTTGTCAGAGAGGGCATTCAGAGAGCCACACCTAGGGATTAAATATCTGTCACAGTGAGCCATCCCTCTGTCATATTGGCTTCCAGGAGGAATCACACCAGGTTGGAAAGACACAACAACCTCCTCACCTACCGCTTGCAGCAGGCCTGAGTCAGCAACCATGTGGGTGCCCCATATCAGTAAGCAGCAGCTGGCTGCCTAACGTGTATTGCAGCTGCTGGAAAAGAGTCATGCAGATCCACTGAGAAGTGTAACCAGGTCTCCTTTATGTGAAGATCATCTGCTGCTTTCAGGTGGTGTCCAGTTAGCCTGGGGATCTGCTTCCTGTGTCTGCACTCTGCAATAAGGTGCCTCATCAGGGTTTTACCCTGAGATTCTGAAAGCTGTAAGATTCACATCACCTAGTACCAAATACTTCCCAGGCAAAACCAAATCCCTGTGTTGTTTTTGAGACATACCTAGTTTTTTATTATTCTCTCTACATATTACTGTGGGTTTTCCTTGGTATGTAAATCCACACACATCTGCAGCAGGATGCTTGTCCTGCAGCCTTCAGACAGATATGTTGCACAACGTCCTACTAGAAAGTTCTCAAAAGCGCTGCAGTTATAGGTGGGATAAAAATCTACAGAGATGAGCACAGATTATTCCTAACTATGTGCATCTTTCAGAACAAAAGTACTACTAACTTTTCTTTAGGCAAGACTAGGAGTCACTCCTGTAAAATTCTAGAATAGATATTTGGTTGATGTCAGCAGTGAGGAAAGCAAAGTCTGGCCTTTGCACTGAGCTATGTCATATCTACGTGGCTGCAAGCTACCACAGCTGCAAACTGGCTGGTCTGTTGGTGTACTCAATGCTGCACTTGCATCCTGGATTCTGGTTCTGAGCTCTATCCCTTCACTTCTGGCCGAAGCAGCACATGTTGTACCTGAGATGTCCCATTGGGCCTTTCCAGGAACAGAACATGCCCAAAGCTCGTTAGCAACCCCTTGAGATCAAGCAAGGATGTAACACTGAGTAGCTGCAGAAAGAGACATATACAGTCTTCAAAGGGAACGCATGCAAGCCCTACAGATCCTCTAAGAATTGCACACACTTTTGGACATACTTTGGGACATGGTGCAGTGGAGTTGCCATCTCCAGTGTATGCTGTTAGGTCGATCTACTCTGCCTGGCTTTTGCTTGATTAAGTGACTTTGAGTTTCTTTCATGTCTCATGATGTTTCCTGTGTGTTCCCTCTGCTGGTACTTTGTTATAATCCAGGGTCAGGCGTTAATTTGTGTGGTTTTATAATTGATGTGCCTGCACCTGGAGGTCACAACAGCAATTTGAACCAGGAAGAATGAAGCACTCAGAGGAAAGCCTTGCTCATTTTCTGCACCACAAGGGAAATCTCTGGACCCTGCACATGACTCAGACATGGTCCACAGCAACTGCAGGATTCTGGCATCAGCCCAGTGGTTTTACAGGGCTGCCTGTTGTGCTCTAATCACCTGCTCTCATCGGGCAGCTGCACCAGCGTGACGGGGTTTCCTGCCTCTTCAAAACATAGCTCTGGCCAATGGACATGGGCAGAGTTTACTGTTGTCATTTTTCTGCATGGCAGACATGTCCTATTTGTCTGTGGGAAGCTGCTGACTGGGAGGAAGTGGTGACTTCCTTGTACGTCATGAGTATTACCTTTTCATTCCATCTTGTCTCTAAATCTCAGGACTGAGATTTTCAAAAGGCTTCGAAATTCGCATCTCCAGCACCTTCCTGCAAGAACTGCAAGCTAAAATATTCCTCAGTGCTTCAAACACACTCAGTTGCTTCAGAGCATCTTTCAGAGTATCCTGAGTGAGGATTACATCTGAGGAGAGCACTACATCTGATTATTGCCTTACAGCAAAGACTGGAAAAGCCAGTGTTTGCAGCAGGAAGGACCCAAAGAATTGGGCCCCAACTTGACCCAACTTTCAGTAAGGCAGGTCCTAAGAGGAAGCAATCCCAACATATATATATATATGTTACCCTGGAGACCTAGAGGGTCAAGCAAACCTTAATACCATGTGTTCACTAGACCCGGTCCTTTTCTTGTCTGTCACTGAACTTGGAAATGAGGTCCAAAGAAAGGTAGGTTCATTTCATGGCAACTTTAGCCTCTGTTTATCAGGGTCAGCAGATGAACACACTTCAGAAGCAGTACCATGAGCAAAGCAATGAGCCAGTTAGCCTGCTGTCAAATACATGGTGGTAAATGAAATTACTCTGGTGCAAAAGCCAGCCTTCTTTGCTTGAAGGCTACCATCAGGATTTAATGCTGATGCCAGAAAGCATGATACAAGAGATGAAAAGTCCCTCCATAACCCCCAGGGAATCCCTATCTTACTAGCCTGGATCTGGAGCTTCTCTGGGCCAGGGTACAAATGCATAAACTACCCACCTGAGTAGAGAAGTTGTGGACCATGGTGCTTTTCCAGAAGCAAGGACACACAGATGCATTCAAAGGTTATAGGTGTCTTTCTAATGCCCTGGTGTTTTCCTGCACTAAGTGGAATGTGGAGAGGGGTCAGCAGCCCTCTGGGGACTGCACAACCAGGGAGATTGTTTCACTCTTTTGGCATCTGCAAGGACACAAAATGAGTTTGATAGTATCAACATAGCCTCTAATTAATGTTTTGTCTGCTGGACAAAAACCCTCTGGAACTGAAAAGAGAGACCTTGGAACTTCAAATGAGAAGAGTGATACAGGGTGACAGCCAGAGAGGAGGAGAGAAAAGTCCAGCGTGACATAAACTGTAGTCCTGATTTGTACAAGAATTGTACACATCCCCTACCTGTCTCCAGCCAAGGAATGTGAGATTGTGTGGCTGCCTGGCTCACCCAGCCCGGTTCTTAGTTCTCACAGGCTCTACATTTCAGAAATATATTGAATTCCATCTTAAAAGCAGATGGGCATTTGCCTGGAGTAGAAGGTTGTTACTGAACACAACCCCTCCAAGGTCATGGCATGTTTAACAGAGGTCATGATCTCACTGGAAAAGTGATTGCAGAAGTGGAGCTTTGGCTAGGGCTTGGGTAACTATCAGAAGCAGTACTGAGCCTCCTTTGAATTTCCCTCTAATTCACTGTCCTTGCCCTCACATGCATTGCCTTTGTGCCTTTTGAGATCGAAGAGGTAGCAAGTGTCCTTCAGTAGCTACTCGCTGTTTGTTTATTTTTTTTTATTATCTGTTTGGCTTAAAATTATCTTAGTCTATTCTGCAATTCACAAACTCCTTCAAAGAGCAGATTTATAGTTACCATGTAAATCACAGCCTTCCTCATTTAATATATACAGACAGGGACCAATAAAGAAGCTATAAAAAGAAATTTGGCACTTTTTCAGCTTATCGTCTAAGTGTAACATGGTTGTTCTTTACACAGGATAGAAGCTGACCTCTTGTCTATATTATTTGACTGAAAGAGGAATAAAAATAGAGGTTTTTAAGGTGGAAGATTCCTTCAAAAGCAACAAGTGAACGCCACAGAGACCAATATTAGCCCAGTTGCCAAGTCTAGGTTTCACCTTGCCTCACCCCCGCATGGAGAGGAAAAACATGTCCCTTCTTTCTATGGTGGTGGGTGGAGGAAAGAGTTCAGAGCAGCAGGGACCCTGATTTACAGCCCAGATGGCCTCACTCAGAGGACATGATCAAAGCATCCTGCAATCCCCCACGGGAGTGATGGGAAGAAACGGACGACTGGCTATCTGCTTGGCATGTTCAGCTCTAGCATGAGGCCAAGGCAAGTGCTTTGTTTTCATGGACCAGAGCTTCTCAGAGTGGCTGCTGAGGGGAAGTGACTGAAAACTAATTCTCAATTAAAATGGGGAACCAGTAGGTGGGAAGTTCCACTCAAGCCAAAGGCCCATAATCTTCTCTAGAGGTGACCTTGCATTAAGAAAGAAAAGGGTGTGAGATGTCCTGTCCTCAGAGTTCCTAGTGTGCCTTGGAGGAGGTCACAACCTCTGAAAACTTGTGTATCTCTCCCACTGAATGCTGATGTACCCAGCGGGAGACCCAACTACCAGAACACACGCAAATCCCCCATTAGATATATAAAACAAAGCAACACAGGATGCAGCCCTCTATGTTGGAGCATAGGACCAGGCCATGGTCCTTGTGTGGTTATGTGATATGCATGCACTCTCCAGGGCCATAAGTCACAAGCTAAGGCTGACCTCAGAGCAGACATGACTGGTCTCCTTGTTGCTTGAATGCAGCATAAAGAACGAGGACATCTCCAGAGACATGGCTCCACAGGGACAGGGAGCTTAGAATCCTGGAGGAAAGGCATAAGGTGTAGGGCATGCCCTGTTCTCTGCTGTTTCCAGAGCATGAGGCTGAAGTGTTTCTTTGGGACTTGAGGGCAGGGTTTGAACATGTGTGTAATAGTACTGCCAACCTGAGTTACACGGCACAATAGCACAGACTTCTCACAAGACACTGGTGATGATCTTCTCACCAGGCTTGCCTCACCTCTCAACATGTGCTTGGAAAAGGAAGGATTTCTACCCCTATTAAGCAGATAGGAAAACTGGCCAAACCAATCCTTCTGAGAGCAATCCTGCACCCTTACCACACTTCCACCTACTCTACCACAACACTCTGTTGTGCATATTGGATTATTTCATCTTTGGGACTGTCTCAAGGGGAAAAGCAAAGAAAGGTCTTTGTGGAAATGTCATGCAGCTTGCCATCAAACGGGTAGCACGGCGGCAGCCTCTGGAGGTGCCACTCACTGCCTATGCAGAGCTCTCAGAGCTGTGGAGCATGTGGATTGCATAAGACTACCAGGTCCCCTCCCCAAGGAAAGATGCCAAAGATGTGGATTGACCTTCCCTGATGAACCTGGGGAGGGAGTGGTTAGTGGGGAAAGGGGCTGTGATTTTGGTATATAAACATGGGCTATGGGAAATAAGGGAATCCTTGGGTCACCAAAATGACAGACCTGGCCAGGAAGGCTGCAAGGAGGACAGTCCTTGTGGTAGGTACTCCTTGGGCATATGTGGGATGAAGGTGGTTCTGGACAGGGACAGCTTTCACTTAGGGCCAGTCCTACAACCCCAGCTGTGATTCCACAGACTCCCAAGCTAGAAAATACAGGAAAATGCATAACTCCACCTTCAGTGTGCTTATTCCTTTGATCCCCCCAGCCACCTCCTCACCTCAGCCTCTTAGCTCTCATACTCCATGTTTACATCACACTGTCTACCAATGGGACGAGTTCTTAACCTGCACAGGGGCTTTCTTCTTCAGATCTGTTCTTGCTGTGGAAGTCACAACACAAGGTCTGAGCCACCTGCACAGCCACCCTTCCCTAACATCACCCCCAGGCTTAAGGAAGTGGTTGAAATGTGATGCCCATGCCCAGTCTTGACCCCTATTTTATTATGTTTCCAGTTTTATTCAGTATGGTTTCCTGGATAAATAGATGGATTTTCCTTTCCTTACCCTCTATAAATATTATTTCAAGAGTTCCTTTGAAATGATATAAACAATCACCTGTTTTCCATCTTCACACAATACTTTTGCTGTCCTTTAATATCCAGATGGGTTTTCTTAGTCTCTGCCTAAGTTAGCATTCTCCTCCAGTGGCTCCCACATTTCTGTTTACCTCTTAAGCAACAGGTTATTGACTTTCACTCACAGCCTTGAATTTTTTGCATACAAATAATTTCATGGTATTTCAGTGGCAGCAACGCCTAAGGGATTCCTACAGCACTGGAGGCCTGTGCCCACCTTGCATAGGTATCAAGGATCCTATCAAAAAGGCCCAGCCTGCCAAGGTTTTCTTCTTTGAAGAACTAAAATGTTAAATCTTGATGTCTTATATTATTGTAGAATATGAGAGACTGAGGGGAAATCTGCCTTTAGGTGTCTGAAAGCTTGTCTTTTTTTCCCAACAGTGTGATTTCGTCCAAGTAGAAGGCATACTTTCTCCCCATGACACTTTATTTATATTCTTTACCACAACTATAACACAAATATGGGAGACTGTAAATGTAAATGTCTGGGGTGAGGCAGTAGAAGCAGTCACCCCATCTCCATTTCAGAATTTAGTGTAACCATAAAAAACATTTCTGATAAAATACTAGAAGTAAAAACAATGACAGCATCACCATAATAAAGGCACTGACGAGTCAACCAAAACCAATGAAAAAGAGGAGTCTCAGAAACCTCCAAGTTTCACCAACATACTGCTACTGCTATCTTTTTTGTACATATTAGCTGCTAGCCCATCTTGAGCAACCTCTCTGAAGCAAGCCATGGACAAGTGTGGCAGCCAGAGGCTGTTTTTCCTCTGCTCTCATCTTCTGCTTGAAGACCTTTGCTCCTTCGGCAAATCCTGACAAACTATATGGCACTTGAATGAACAGCTTAACTGTAAACACAGAGCAGGACCAAAGGTGAGATAAACAGGAGGCTGTGAAAAGCAAGCAGAATAGCCCAGCAGCTCTCAATGATCCGGGAACAAGGGGCAGAGTTGACGTCCAAGAATTGGACTGAGATTGATGTTTGCTTGCCCCTGAGATCACAGGACACTGTTTTGAGGACCCTCTCCATGGTATTCATGCAAGAAACTCACTGGCTGTTAGCAGCAAGGTGGAAGGGAAGAGCAAAATGAACTCTGGGGCTCAGACCATTGAGTGAGCCACTGACATGCTCACCCACTGCCTGGTCATCCATCACCCTGGCCTCATTAGCAGGAATGGGCTCCTCCTGCGATTTATGCTCCCTCTGCTAGTGTAGCTCCCTGGAACAGGAGTTTCCCTTCACAAGGTTTGTACAACATACAAAACAAGGGACAATCAGTGGAAATACTTACTAATAGATAACCGTTGTTTTTCTAAGAGCAGACTTGCATTGCTCTTGGCAATATTTGACACAGTCAGCTTCAAAACACTTGCCCTAGCCCAGGAATGTGGAAAAGCTCAGCAGAACCACACTGAGTGGGTGCCTCATTCCTTGCAGAGGAGGCTGGGATCAGTTGCTGCCTCTCAACAGCCAGCGCTACCTGGAAGACCTGAGTTCACCTGCCTTTCCCTCCACACCTCCATGAATGCATGTGACTTCATGGTGCAGTGAGCAGAGGTGTCAAGGGCCTCGCCATAAGTCCAGAATGACTTAACCAGGCGATACGTGCTTGCAGTGCTGCATCTGCATCACACCCATCTGCAGACGTGCCAGAAGCATGTTGGTGAAGCTGCTTCTGTGTTATGTTGTTATTTACCTTCATACTCCACCCAGCAGGGCCACCACTGAAACCAGTGTCTGCAGGCAGAGCAGGCTGGAATGTTTTTAAACATAGCTTTTCATCCTAACAGATGTTTTGATTAAATGCATTGGTTTAATAACCAGATATTGATGTCAATGGAAATTTCCTCTGACAAAATACGTCACTATGGGAATCTTCTTTGTTCTGGATTGAGAAATACATTTTCATAAGCTTAAAAGATAAAAAATTTTATCCCGGTTTTCATTGTACTGTGTTTTAACTTTATGACAGCCCCTCAGCATGCACATCACCATATGAAAGACTTGAAATATTGGAGTTTTATTTCCTTTCTTAAATCATGATGGACAGATGTTATTTAGTACTAATTAAAACACCTTATCTTTTTTTCACAGATCAAAGTGTCTCCTGTTTGTTTTGTAATGAAGCAGTTTGACAGTTTTTGTGTTTGACTTTTTGTCAGACTGTTTCATTACAAAACAAACAAAAGACACTTTGATCTGTAAAGAAAGATAAGACTTTTTAATTAGTACTGTATAACAGCTGCCCTTAATTGTGTTTAAAAAGAGAAAAATGAAAGGCTTCAATTCTCTTGCCATATTATGCACTAAAACTTTATCCTGAAACAGTCAGTAATTGTAAAACACCAAAAGGCCATGAATTAGGTTTTCTAATTGATGCTTTGAAATTCTAGAATGTGAATGAAATACAAAATACAACCCCCAAAATTCCAAACTGGAAACTCTGTGAGAGTCCATTTGTAATAAAAATCAAAAAATAATTGATTAGGCTTGAAAATACCTTTCAGAATTTCTCTTTCATGGAAAAGTTGAGGGTCTCACCCTGAAAATCAGCAGGCAAGGTCTAAGAAAAACTTGCATCATTGCCCCAATTTTTCAGCTTGTTAGGACAACCTTGCTGGGTTCTTGGTGTCTTTGGTGTTCCCCCAGATCCCCATCACTTCTAAACATTGAGATAGCCACATCTGTTAGATTTATATCTGCTGCTCTGCATGAGCATTGCCTGAAGCAGCAAGGTCCCATTCTTGGCTGGCATGTAACTGTACTACAGATGAATAGTAATAAAGCATCTTTTGGCAAGGAGACAGCACCTCTTTCCCATTGGACTCACATTTTGATGCAGCCTTTACAGAAACAACCTCCCCTGAATCTATTCCCCCAGCTTGGGTACCAACTTCAAACACCAGACCCTTTGGTTCTCTGCTCCAGCTTTGCACCAAATTTGGGGCCAAATCCAGACTTTCAGCCCTCCTCTCCAAACCAATTCACAGTCTGGGTTCCAGCTGCCTAAGGGAACTGCTTTATGCTTTCTGATTGCAACTGCTCACAGCAGCAGTGAAAATCTCTGTCTCAAGGGGAATGCTGATGTCTGCAGCAGATGAGCATCTTCCCTGCTGCTGAATCCTACACTTGGAGTTTGCTTTTGCAGGTTGTTAGATGAATGACTACCAGTTTTCACATCTCCCAAGGCCAAATGCATGTCTTATTTTGGCCAGTTCACCAGAACACCATGCACACCAAATATAGCACCAAGGTGGGTAATGTGTCCCACTGACTGCTGCAGAGGTCCCTGGCACAGCTAGAGGACCTGCTCCAGATGGAAAGGTATGGATGAAGAGGGGAGGGATGTCAAGGGAAAGAATCAAAGTCCCTCCCAGGAGTCCATCTCTGCTAGCAGCCAGCACCACATGCTTCATGGGAGGTAGTAAAACTCTCACAGCGGACAGTTATGCAATAAGTTTCCTTGTCTAGCTCACAGCAATTATTGTCACGCAAGATGAAGATTTATATCCCATGTAGGTTTTTATCCCAGCTGGTGTAAGGGTGGATGATATTTTTATTGCTCCTGTATGGAAAATGTGAGAGTAATGTCTTCCCAAGCTCTTGGCCCCAGTTGTATTTTCAAACAGTGAATTCCACAGGTTACATACTGAGTAACACAGTGTGTTCCTTCATTAGTATTTCAGGTGCAGTATTTTAAGTCATAAACTTTTTCGTTCTCACTCTGGTATCTTAATAAAGGGTAAATAGCAGGGTCACATGTGCCTTCTCCCTGCCATTGTTCTTTTCATTCCCATGTCACATCCCTCTCACTAAATTAATGGTCCTAATTGTTTCTTTGTGAAATCCTTCTAGGTCTTCTAATAATTTGCATCATCTATCTTTATACATCTTCTATTTCTGATATGTCTTTCAGAAAAGTGACAGAATCTGAGCGCATCATTTCAAATGTAGACATGATTTCAATTCATAGGAAGGTATTATAATACAACCTTTTCATTGCTAGCTAGCTATTGTGATCACTATTGCTCAAGGAGCCTAAAAAGGACCTTGATGTTTTCCTGAGTAAGAAATAATTAATTTAGAGCATGTCGTGTTACATAAGTAGTTTAAATTGATCTTTCATGTTGTATTACCTTGTACCTATCCATGCTGAAATTAAACTTCCAGCTTCCTACTCTGGAGATCTTCACACTCTGGCCTTTTTTGAGTCCTTTCATCGATATAAGTAGTGCTGGAGCCCAAGACCTATGTTGAGTCTTGCAAAACCAATACCCAGGGCCCAGAGAAGAGCAGAAGGTGCCACACAACCCTCCAGCAATCTTGCAGTGAAATGTGATGGGTAGCATATTGGCCATCCTCCACCCACTGCTGGGGAAACAGCCTCTTAGTGTTGCTGCTACACCATGGGCAGGTCTGCAGGGAAGGTGATGTGAGCCCACAGAGAACATTCGCTGACTGGGGAGCTAAATCTTTACCTCTGCATGCCCTCAGGGATCCTCAGGCACTTTTAGTACAGCTTTCTGCTTAATATTTGCTCAGTACCAGCCATAACATTTCTGCCAGTCCTCTCCTCCACAAGTCTTGGTGATTTTTGGACAAGATAAAGCCTGACTCTTGAAAAGTCAGCTGAGTTCAACCTGACAGTGCAAGATTTGATCATATTTCTCCACAGGTCAAGCTAGAATTTGGCACATGAACCTAGCTCCATACACTGGCTCCCACCTGATCCAATTGCTTGTGGGGCTGCTCATCTCTTTAGGTTTGCTGTTTGTTTTTAATTGTGATCAGTGACTCAGCACAGGATGGATGAGTTGCATCAGCAAATCTGAGAGGAGTGGAAAGGGAGTTGGCTGAATCTGGTTCACGAAAGTTCAATACATTTTTTACAGTGACGAGAAAGGGAAGAGTTTGGAAGACAATTGTCAAGGATTTATAGTTCATCAAGATTTATCCCTTGGTACTAATTCTTGCTTCTTTGAAAGGGGATTAATTAGAGTTGTTTATATAGACTTGGCCAAATCCCCCATAGTTCTAAATCAGCATAGCTCTAATTAATTCAATGAAACTTTCAATTGATAACAGATAAGCATCCAGCTTGTAGTACATTCTTGAATCCAACCAGATGACCTCCTTTTCATAAACACCTGGTTGGCAGTTTTCCCTACAGGATCCCTGAAGATTTTCCTTCTGGAATCCTTCAGACTCCAGATTCTTTCTGTCTTGCTGGGCATGAAATACCATCTTAGCGTTAGCTCCATAAAAAACAAACAAAACAAAATAAAAAAAACAGCCAACCACACAAACAAAAAAGTACACATGGGGTTTTTTTTACAACAGATACCTATTAGCAAGTCAGCAACATCTCGGAATAGTGGAGGCACAAACACAAGGAATCTGTGGTATTTGTAAGAAATGTATATAGCAGGGGATGTGACTTACTTCCAAATACTACAGCAACTGTTCCTTTTAATGCACAGGGCTCTGCTCAGCCTATTGCATTGCCTGCAATTTGTATTTCTGGATGGCAGGAGGCAAATACACAAATATTCTCATAAGAAATTCTTGCCCTATAAGGTAAAGGGATAATCATTGTTCTGCCAAACCACCTTTCACCAGCAGATTTCTGGGCACTTTGTAAATAGCAAATTCACCATCAGGGAAACCCTGTGAGGCAATTAATTGGTGGTGGTGCACTAAGAGAGTGATCCAGTAGGTTGCTGTAGGACAGTGAGAAAGGCAGGAATTAAACTTCACTAGCGCATTTTTCACTTCCAGGCTACTTCTAGTCACTTCCCAAGCCTGGAAATAGAAGCCGAAATCCTAAGTCTCATCACCAGCTGCAACCTCTAAACTACTTCTGTGTTCATGGACAGAATAATACCTACATCTCTTAAGCCCTTAGTCCACACTGCAAACCCTACATGCTTTGCATAATGTCACCCAGAAAGACTCCTCTGTTTGCTTTAAAAGTATATAAAACCAAGGTTCCCCTGGTTGTGTGGTAGAGAGCAGCAGCTTTCTGCCCCTTGGTTTGCCTTGGAAGTATCCAGGGGAGACTCCTGAAGACAGGATGAAGATTTTGTTCTCAGTGAGAACCTACTCAGCTATCCTGTTTGGGCAACAGTTGGATAAATTAATTGAAGTTCAATGTTAATCTCTGCTGGTTTTCTGGTGATGCTATTTCAACTCAATTCCTTATTTAAAAATAGTGATTTTTCCTTATAGGTGACTTCTCCTTTGCCTGTGTTCTACTTTCCTATTCTTTACATCACATAGATATTTTTGCTGGTTTTCTCCTATCCATCACACTACATGTCACATGTCTTTTACCGGGTCTTATCTATCCTTATCCTACCTTTTTCCATTTTCTTTTTAATTCTTTAAGTTCAGTCTGAACGCAACGTAAACTCTCTTGCCTGAATTCAGGGTATCTGGATATTTGTCTTTTGTTTCCCCTGATGCTGTTTACTGCATGTTTCCTTTCCTCACCACTCCTGTGCAAAGCTCCAGATGGCATTAGCTGCATCTGTTCTCTGAGGTGTAGGAGTTGTTTTTCATGTAGGTAATACCACATTCTGATTTCCTAGTAGGACAAATCCTGGTTATACTTGATTCTCAGTCTCTATCCACTCTACTCCATGTTTTAATTTTCCCAGGAAAAAGTCCAAGTTTCCCAGGCAGAAAGACACATCATAGACACATCTCTGCTCTGGACACTCATAGTGCATAGGACTGGAGTCTATACCATAGCATACAGATCCATAGTGTAAACCAGGTTTTCCTGACAGTACCTAAACAATGCTGAAAAAGTTCCACCTATTCAAATATCTGTACCATACCTTCTTACAATAACTTCAACCAAACATTACGTGTAAGAAGGGCTCAGCACCTCTAAACTTAAGATCACGTAGTTGTTGAGACAAGCAATGAGATAAGAGAAGGTCCCCACAAGCAAAAGTAGGTGTAAAGATGGAGCCTATAAACACAGAGCAGGTCAGTGTTGGATTAGGTACAACAACAGGTCTCCTGATTGTCCCCACTAGTGTCCTCACCACAGACTGTATGACATTTCTCTCTCCTCACTCCCTTCTCATACCTCTCTCCATCTCTCCAAGCCACTCCTCTCCTTTTATTTTAAGAGCTGACTCTGCCATTTCCCATCTACAAGGTGACATATGAAAACTTTCTTAGAAAACAGTCATAAAAAGAAGAAGAAAATGAAAAAGAAAGACCCAATGGAGAGCAGAAAATTACAGTGTCTGGGCCGTATTTACAATAATTATAATTATTATAAAGCACAATAGGGTGTAGAAACCCATAATTCTCCTGGTGCTTTCTGATTTTTTGATCTATGTTTAGAAAGCACATGTGAAAGAAACAGTCAGAAAAGGAATGCCATGAAGTCACTTTCCTCTCTGTGTTGTAAAAGCACTGGGGGGAATATTTGTGTCTGCGGGAACGTGGGGATGAGCAGCTTCAGAAACAAGTCCATCACTGCCCATCCCAGGGTGACGTACCACCTGCTAAAGTGAAAAACAAAGCCCTCTCCTGACACCACTTCACAAGAGGCCCTCCTTTCTCTACCCCTGTCCATGTGTTATTTTTATAGTACCAGACATTTCTCCCACTTCTGATGCTTTGCTGACTCTTACCCCAATGTCAGACTCCACACTGGTATCCATGGTCCCCAGCCCACAGAAAGACAAACTTGGAGTTCCTCCTTCCTTACATGAACACATTGTTGTGGTATCTAAAGATGTCCTGTTAACACCTGAGACAGTCTGACTAACATTTGCCCTATAGGAATCCTTCTTTCCTCATTCCTCTCCCACAGGCTGAAGTACACAGGTAACACAAGTGGCTTATTTTGCTCACAGTATCATAGCCAGAGAAAGAAGCTTTGAAGAAGTGTCCTCATGTAAAACAGAAGGTAAGAAGACTTGTGATGGTCCTTTGCTCCTGCTCCTCCAGCCCCATGGAGAGGGACCTTAGCATCGTGGTGGACAATAAGTTATCCATGGAACAGATGGTTATCTAGCCCACCAGAAAGCTCTCCTCTCTTCTCAGAGGAGCTCTCTCCATTTGGCAGCACATTCTATTGCTCATTTCTGCATCTTCACTCTTAAATCCCATGCAATCTCTTCAAAGAAAGGAGCTTAAATCTTCAGAGGTCTTTCATAAGGATAAAAGTTCATCTTCTTACCTAATCCTGCATGGCTGCTCACCTTGGAGCCAAACCAGTTCATTCTTCTCCCAGTCAGGGTGAGAGTGTGAGATTTCTGTCTCCTAATAGACACAAATCCTCCTAATGAGAAGTGTCTCTGCACAGTTCAGTTATGTCCACAGTAGTCTACATTGTTGAAGGTTATGTGCTTCAGCATCCAGTGCAAACTGGATTAGTTACCTCCACAGATCTCCCTACTCTTTCCTGCCTGGGTGTAGGCTCTATCCTCCATGCCCTGAGTCTCAAACTCTGCTGTCTTGTTCTCCTAAGCAGCACATGTTCCACCTGCTATGATACATACCAACACGTCCTACAGGGCCAGTAGCAAAAGTGGTATTTGATGTGCTTTGGAAGTGTCCACATCCCTTTCAGAGTTACCCAGAGAGCTCGAGACACCTTCTTGGGCTATTTGGCTGGAAGCAACCAGTAGACCATAACATGGCTATTGTTGTGCCAACAGACACCAAGCTCTTTCTAACCAGCAATATGGATTAGATGTATCTTCACTTGAATGAGGTTTCTTTCAAAAAAAAAGGCCTTTAATTGCCTTCATTAATACATGAATGGGTCACAGTATCTGAATGTGAAACTCACACTGAGTTATGTCCAGAAAATATGTCCAAGTAACAAGGCAATGCTTAGTGACATTTGATTAAATAGGTAGGAAACCAACAAGGACCAGCTGTGAAGGAAGAGATGGTCTGCAGTTTTGAACAGGAGTGATTACACCTTGCTCTCAAGCATCATTTGCATTTGGGGCTAGATATAGGGATCAGTTCTGTGCATTGCCTATGTATGTATGTATATGTATGTTTGTGTGTATGTGTTTGCTTTGAATGTCACACATTTTTGTCTAGAAAAGGGGGAGCGGGTCTGCAGCATGAACATTCATAACCAGAAGAGAATACTCCTTGCAATATTTATGCCTATCTGCAAAACTCCTCCCAACCCTTCAGTACAGGATCAGGTTCACATAGAAAGTCATGGGATTACCTCAAAAGTGGGGCATTTTATACACCTTCCCCAGGCATCCCCTCTCCTCTGGTGCAAGCACTGTGCAGGCACAGCAGAAAAGAAGGATGAAGAAACACAGAGACACTGAAAGGAGGGCTTCTTCTCAACCCTTGCTCTTTCCTAAAGAGCAGGTGGAGAGTTTTGCATGGTGCTTTCAGCAGCCAAGATGAGCTCTCTCACTGAGGAGTAAGAAGGTTGCCAAAATAAAGAATTTTTCCTCAAGGTGGGCTGAGAGTCACACCTGTCCACGTGTTCCTGCTCTCTCACAAGACTAACTCCCACCCCACCTCAAATGAGACAGCCTGAAGTGGGGAGAGTGATCAGATAGATGTACATAGAGGTATCTCAGATATGAACCTGCCACTCAACCAGCGCCAGGGAGACGCCAGGGAAAGAAGAAAATATTTTCTTTCTCTAACATTTTTAGCGTGGATAACAGAGTTCAAGCAGAGCAGAGGAGCCCAGCAATAATGGCTTCTGTTGCCTTGAGCTATGCTGCTTAATTGCATGGGACTGACTCATCTGATCAGGGAGAAAGGTGAAACACCTCATTGCTTGCCCCAGATGACTTTCTTCAATGAATAAAACTTGTGAGCAAAATGCTAGATGATCCCCAATGTGAGAAATAGACGAATGGGGCAAAAAGAGTCCCACTAATGTAATCCTGTGGGCAATAACATGTGATCATGAATGAACTGAAATGGCTTGCAGACCAGGATGAATCTGAAGCCCAGTAGCCATGGTTCTCCCAGATTGCTGGAAGCACAACATTCCTAACTTACCTCCTCTTGCATTCAGTCTTCAGAGCTCTGAGGAACAGCAAGCAGCTCCCAAGTGGTTGTTGCTATACAGAGGAAACTGTCTGCTGAAACAGCTGAAATAAGGATCTTTCTTTCACTCAGTGTCTCACAGTTCAGGGCCATTTTCTTTCACCCCAGCTCTTCCCCTTCTTTGCAAGACCTTGGCTTACTGTTTAAAGAACTTGTAATCGCCATAAGATATAAAGTGTTCTGCTAAGATGTATAACTAAAGATCTTGATGTACCCCAAATAATCATGAGTAGCAGAATAAAACAACTCTGCGGGAAGGGCCCTAGCCTGGACTGTTCTCTTTGTGTGCCCTGTCACTCAAACCCCTCAAGTCTGCAGCAAAACCAGATGATACAGGGTATATTTACTTCGGTGAGGCTGAGATCAGGGCAGGGCTGAGGGGTCTCTCAGATCTACGAGAATGTGTTCCACAGCATACAGAGAAGTGGAGACAGTCTGGTTTAATTTTACTTTGGAGTCCTGCTCAAGGCAAGGACTTGGGGGATTGTGGGAGGGTCGGTGCCAGTCCGGCCCATTTTCCCCATGGCAAATTCCATTAGTCAGGGACAGAGTATAGTGGGAGCAGTGCCCTTTGCAGAGCCTGACCCATGGTCTTTTCTCTCCAGTGACTGATCCAGCATCAGACACCACAGACTTGGAGAGGTGTCCCCAGATTAGCAATTGATGCTGTAGTGTCTCTGTGCAAGGGGACCCCACCTGCAGGTACATGGGAGTGGCTCACCACATGACTTCAATGGCTTCACATTTATCCCTGCCATGAGCCACAACACCTGCCTGACCCTGGCTCCAGAGCCACATACCCCTCATTTGCATATGTGTCATCACCTACTGCAGACAGTGCCCCAAACACCCCATCTGCTCTCAGGGCCTGACAGTTGTCCAGGGCTTGGCTCCCCATCCTACCCAGACCTCCAGCCAGGCCAGGCATCCGTCTGCTGAGCTGTGGCTTGTGCCAGGAGAGAAAAGTGCCCTCTTACAGCCTGTGGGCAAAGGCTGGGCTGGAGGGTGCCTGGCCCTGGGATGGAGCTTGTATGATGCTGTGCCAGAGCCCTGCCATGGAGGCAATGTATAGCCATGGAGGCAATGTATAGCCATAGTGCAAGCACTATGAAACCTGGCTTCACATCCTGCTGCTACAACTCACCTGACACATGGCTCTGGACAAGCCATTTTTCCACTTCCTTCTTTCTGTCTCCCTCCCTGTCTGTCTCGTCTAATTAGGTAAAAGCTTTCCAGGGTAGAGATAGCCTTCTTCTGGGAACACTTCTAGACACAATTAACACCCAAGCAGAGCAAGCCCGCTGGATATGATGGAGTCAGCAGGAGCAGGCATCCCTGACGCAAACTTTTATCTTGCCTCAATTAGCAGGCAGCAAAATCTCAGACCTTCTGTGGTTTGGTTGGAAAGCCAAGGCTCTCCCCTGGAGAACCAGTCCCCAGCTGCAGTGGCTTCCTCGCCTGGAGCTCAGCCTATCTCACAGGTAGAGACACACAGGCAGTGGGGAGAGAGTGACCCTGGCATGGTTATTACAAGGGCTTGGGGCTGCTCGCCTGCGTCATGGTGGAGATAACATCAGCCTACTGAAGACAGCCTGGGAGCAGACTAATTGCTCCTGCAGGAAAAAGAAAACCTAGGCCCCAGGACCTGCTCTGGTTCTCAACTAATTACTGGGCAGTTGCCCTGCTGAGGAGGGATGTTGTGGGCAGCCAGCACAGAGATGAGCTCCATTTAAACTCCATGAGGATGAATGGAGCAGGTCTTAGAAGAGTCTCAGTTCTCTGTCTCCTGCTCCTCCCTTGGGACGTAGCTGCAGATTGGGGTGCTCCAAGGATGGTGGTCACCCTCTCAGAAGAAAAGGGCGAGTGTTCTGTTGAGGGTCAGAGTAGAGTAGAGAGGAGAGATGCAATGGCTGATAGGTGTTTAAATGGGGGCACTGCAAGGGATGCAAAAGCATGCAAGGTCTCCCTCAGTCCTTTACTATCCATCTTATTATGTCATTGCTGTTTACCAGTAGATTTGAAGACATTAAGACAAGAATGTCATGAGACTAGCACAGCTGCAGACATTGCTAACCTCAAATGCAATCACCACGGACAGCACTGCAGAATGGCAAACCCCAGGTGTGTGGACATACCAAACCCAGACTCTCCTCACTAAAAATCCACATGCTCAGGATGTTTCCAACATGGTTTATAAATAACACATTGGCCTTAAATATTCGGAAACCCACAGTTATGAACTCTAGGATTTAGGCCAAATAAAATAAGTGAACATTTTGAGACAATATAGGTCTATGCATACGAGAGCTGTGTATTAAAAGTAGTAGTGGCAACAAATGTAGTGTTCTTCATCTGCCTGTTGGACATGCAAGGAATAAAGTATGTGTCAGGTAGTGCCCCTGCTAAGACTGAAACTGGATCTGTCTTAAGCATGTGGGTTCTGTGCATCTTCCCTTCTTCTCCTCCTGCCTAGAATCTTCTCCCTGCTATGAACAGCCCAACAGCTTGGCTCACAACCCTGGCAAGAAGAACAACAGAACCGATCTACACTGACCAGGACCCACAGTCCTGACAGTTGCAGGACAGTGTGGAGTCAAGCTTTGTGGAGCTTGTGAGGCAATGACAGCTCAAGCAGTCTTCCCAGAAAGCCCTTGAGCTCATTCATAAAACAGGAGCTCAGATCCCTGAGAACCCACACACTCACCAAAAGGAGCCTGGAAATGATCTGAGGGAAAGCACAGATGGAACTCATTGTCATCAGGGAGGCCAAGAGCTTTGCAGGAAGCACGAAAGGATCAGATGTTTCAGTGGATAAAAAAGAACTTCCACTGCTACATGAGATAGAGTAAAAGTTTAGGAGATCTAAGCCCTCTTGCTCCAGGACACAAGCCAGCCCTGACTGACACTGACAGGGATTAAGACAAAAAGACACATGAGTAGATTGTCTCATAATTACCTGCAGCCGCATTTCCTGCCCCTCTTCCCTGTAGTGCCTAGCACTAGCCTCATCCCAGATGCAGCTCTGAATTAGACCACTGGGAAACTGACAGAAGTGGAAGGAGGTTCTGTGGAGGGGAGACAAGGAGACAAACTGAGATACCTCAACTGTGATAGAATGCACTCATTCCCCACTTGCTCTCCCACTTATCCCCACCTTCTCCCCTGTCACTTCTGTTGAGGAAAGCCTCAACAGCCTTGCCTAAGCAAATCTCTGATGACAGAACAGCCTGCTTTGAATATTTAGGTAGGCAAGGGAAACAATTAATTTTAAGACCATCTGTCCTGTCCAAACAAGATCAGTCTTTCCCAAAGTGAGCTAACTCTATGCAATGGCAACAGTAAGCAACATGATATTAAACAATAATAAATCAAAGCTGACATCATTTGGAGTATGTCCGGACCTTCCCCTGTGGGGGTATCACTCTTCTGTGTGTCAACAAAGGGAAGAGAAAAGCAGAAAAGAAACCTAATCTGAATCAGATAAAAGGCACTGGGCCTAGAATGGGATTTCTAAGAGAAGACCCTTCCTAAAGACTTGCTGTGGGCACCATGAGGGTGGGAGACAAGGGCACAGGAAGGAAGGATGGGGTAGGATGACCTATCTCCTTTGTGGTGGATAATTGTCTAGAACAGCAAAGCCGCCCTCAGCACAGAGGTCTGGGACCATCCATCCCTGCTGCAGCACACAGCACACCTTCCAGAGCCCCTGTCTCTGCAGAGAGCTCCCTTCTCCCAGACTGCAAGAGGGCTGAGCACCTTGGTCCAAAACAGCAAGCTCAAGAGCTCAGACACTTATTGGGAGCAGAAGGACAGAGGGGATAATTCACAGTTGATCTGGAGTGGTGCTTGTTGTGAAAGTTTGACAGTGATGTAGCTGGCCAGAAGAGCAGTCCAAAATAATGAGGCTGGCTTGGAGAGACATCCTTGACCCATCTTAAACTAGCTGGGGTCTCACGGACAGCAGCAGACAGCCAAGCTTGGCCTAGGAGAGGTCTGCAATTCAGACATCTTGGTGACATATCACTACTGGTACCCATGCTAACAGGCAGCAAACTAGTTTAAAACTCAGATTAAAACCCAAGCTCGTTAGAAAGTGTTTACCAAGCCTCGATCCCACCACTGGAATGCAATTCAGACATACCCAAGGGATGACTGGATTTAGCTATCTCCTTGTAAAATACTAATGGGGAATTGACTTAAGGGAGTTTTACTCCAAGGTCAGTCCTAGAGCTGTATACCAAGCACTTCAGGGTAAACCTTATATTTTGATGTCTTTAATGGGAGCAGAAAAATGGAGCCATTTTCCCAGTGATGTACCAGTAAGGGACACCAGTGTCAGGGAGGTGTGCTGAACACACGTTTTCTGCTCATATCTCTACTCTGCACACCCCAGGGAAGGGTATTTATACCTACACACATAGATGTCTCCTCTCTCTCTATTTTGGTGCTTTCTTGAAGGACATGTCCAAGAAACCAACCAGCAAGCCAGGGAAGGTTGGCAGGTGGAAGTTGTTCATAGAGCACAGCTTCACCCTAAAAGCTGAGGGCATCTCCCAGGTGTGGATCTACAACTACGCTATGGATACTGTCAGCCCAGCACAGGGCTGTACACAGTGCACAGGGCAGTGCCATACTTCAGCTACTTCAGCCTTTAAAGGGGGTTGCAGTCACCAGGGTGGATGGTTCTGAAAAAAATGGAGTCCAAGGTAGTGGCTGAAAAATGAACTTTGGATCATGTCACTGACAAGCACATCAGGCTGGACAGAGTGATCGGGGCCCTAGGACTAGGCTGGTGGGGGCCATGGGGCAGGAGAGAGGCGTAGAGGCAGAGCCATGAGGCCTGGGACCAGGCTTGGGGGAATTTAAAGGGCGTTGAAGTGACAGGTTAGGGAATTATCTCTGTTACTTTGTTCTCCCATTTCCCTTTCCCCTACTCAAATGCACTCCGTTAGAATGACTAGCTTCCATCGATGTTAGAAGCTCTTCAGGCCAGGGACTACTTCTCCAGCAATGTTGTGCAGCTCCAACAAACAGAGATTATGATATACAGTACTTCTCTCTCCATTGCCATCACTGCAGAAACTGAGACACACACATGGGAAAAGAGATGGTTTACAGAAAAGAGAATAAATAAGGTGCTTGATCTTCTTCCTTTCAGTTTTAATGGGCTTCTTGTAGGTGTGCCACTGCTAATGAGTGTTGAGTCATGCTGGCCAGAGCTTTCTCTTGCACAATCTCTCCCTGCCTCCCTAGGTTGCTCTGTATCTGCCCTCTGATAGTGCTATACCTGATGACTAGGGCAAGCACCACTGCCAGCAGCAGGTATTACACACTATTTGCTGAGCTTTACCAGAACGGGACCTGATTGTTTCACTTTGGTAGCTGTTTGCTCTGCCAGCTCACTGTTTGCTCGGCCATTCCTCCCCACCACCCCTCCAAAGCCCTCTGCAGCCTCTCTTGCCGCGCTCACAGTAGTGAAGGCTGAAGCACCCCCAGGGTGCAGCCCAGCAGCTCGGTATGCACCCCAGCAGCAGCCAGCACCAGGGCCACACTGCTCCCCTCTGACATCACCCACACCCCACCCCAGCTCGCCAGCACCCACAGCCCCACACCCTGCCCCTAAGCACAGGAAGAAGTCACCCACCCAGGCTGCACTTCCAAAGCCAAACACTGAGGTTGCAGGTGAAACTAGCTCTTTCCCACTGTCTCAGACCCCCTCATGGTATCCCACCACACCCCCTTCAGCCCCACCTGGGCATAGACTAATCCTAGCA
>JANIJG010020514.1:187541-200884 GCA_024611175.1 Megaceryle torquata
TCGCCAGCACCCACAGCCCCACACCCTGCCCCTAAGCACAGGAAGAAGTCACCCACCCAGGCTGCACTTCCAAACCCAAACACTGAGGTTGCAGGTGAAACTAGCTCTTTCCCACTGTCTCAGACCCTTTCCCATGCAGACCCCCTCATGGTATCCCACCACACCCCCTTCAGCCCCACCTGGGCATAGACTAATCCTAGCAGAGAACACATCAGCTTGATGCAGGGATCCCCCACACCCCAGCCAGGTAGAAGCAGTCACGAGCTTCAGTACAACATGACTAGCCCCCATTTTCCTTTTCCTTCCTATTTTTCCTCCATACTGCTGGCTGAAGAGTTGGATCTGGCAGGCAGAATCCAGGCACCCTGTGCAGAGGCATCGATCCCATCAGGACTTTCTCGACAATCTATGCAAAGGGAAACACATCTCAAGATGGTGTACCTTCCATACCAGGTCTGTGAGTCCAAAGACACTGTATAAGTAGGCAGCATTCCCCTGCTGATTCAGCTAAACTTACTGGCACATCAAAGGGGAAAAGCTGAAGTATTTTTACTGACTCACATAGGTCCAGAGATCCTGTTAGATCTGTTGCAGGCTATGAGAGCGGGAAGAGCCTGTCTCTTACTCTCAGTGCCATGGGATTGCAATCCCTGTGGGATTTGGATCCTGTCTAATGCACCAAGGAGAGCAGAGACCTTCCACCTTGCAATTGGTGCAGGCTGCAGGGCTGCACGATGCTGCAACTTACACTAGTTTAGACTCATCTCTGAATCCGGCCTTCAGTCTCTGAGTGGCTCCACATGCCAGGGCACAGTGTCCCAGCATTAAAAATACCAAGGCTGACAGATAGTGTTTATTAATAGCACGAGTGGTGTTTATTGCTGAGCAACAGTCAGCAGCTCGGAGGTTACTGCTGTTACAAGCCAAGGTCTGAGAGTGTTGCCACACTGCTTCATTCTCAGGGGAGAGGGACTCCATCTTTGGAGACAGAAGCTGTGGGGATGGGGGGTGAGGTGTGTGCTCAGATGCCTCTGGGACCTGCTGTGCACAGGGGAGGGGCTTACAAGTAAAGCATCCTGACTTGAGGCACAGGGCAGCCCCCATGGACTGAGGGACCCCAGCTCCCCAGGGTGACCTGTGTAACCCAGCACAGCTTGTGCAAACGGGTGCAGATGAGACAGCACTGAACATCTGCTTTCTTCCCATTGCCTACACTCAGCTGCACTGGAGACAACGTCCCCTACCCGCAAAGGGTCCTGGTATTCTGGAGTCTTGCTCAGACCTACATGTGCCCCAGCTCTGCCCCTACCCATTGTTCCTGCCCCATGGTCCCTGACAGACTCTGGTCACCAAGCTGCTGTTTAGGAAGATGTCAGTTTTAGCATCCATGTTTCACAGAGGAAGAAATTGAGGTGTAGAAGTGAAATGATCCACCAAGGGTAATCTTCTGCCTGCATTCCAGACATCTCCACAGATCTGTCGACTACATTTCAGTGATCCAGAAGAAATTATGAAGGAGGGGACTTTGCTGGGTGTTCTGCAGAGAACTATGCATCTGACTTCTCTGAAGAGCTCTGAAACACCCCTGGAAGAGGGGGTTTCAGAGACTGAAAAAAAAATGAAAGCTAATAAGCCATTATCATAGCTCAGGCTCACAGTTCATACCATGGAGGTGGAGACCAAGTTCAGCTCTCAGAAAACATTTCTTTCCAGTCCTTGATCTCACCCTCTCAGCACACATCGTGCAATGCTTTGCACTCTCCAGGTTTCTCTCCTCCAGAGCCATTCTCTCTAGCTTTTACCGACTTACAGTTAAGACACTACAGCACTGGAATGCTAAAAACAGCATCCCACGTTGCCCTGTTTCCCGTAATTATTTTCCCTTTCTCTGTCATCACATGCAGTGTGGAAGGGGTCTCCTAGAGAATGTTACCCCTGGATTATCTCTTTGCATATTGCTTCAAGGGAAGACAGTTGCAGCTGGGAAGCTACTCCATCCTGCCCACACAGACCCTGCACACCTGGAGATAACACTACATGACTGATGAGTGCTTGTCTTAAGGTGTGACTTTCCTTTGGAGCCACGCAGAGAGGAGCAAAGACTCAGAGACAGGCTGCAATGTAACCAAAGGCCATGCTTTGCATAGCATGAAAAACTTCAGCTTTCTGCTCACTGTCCACTATCGTGGAATCTCTGAGCACTTGACAGAGGCTACCAATTAATTCTTCTTTAACTCCTTGTCATTAATTCACTTACAGATCATCCCCCAGGGTAGCTCAGCATTGTTATCACCTCTGTGCAGCTGTCACCACTAACAGATGAGGAAACTGAGGTACAGACTAGAGTAGTGATTGACATTGCCCTAATTAGCAAGCAAGACACAGGGCTGGGAAGAGGATATGGGTATCCCAGCTCTGGCACAGCACCAAGGTACAGGATCACCTGTACTGCACAACCCTGTAACTTCTAGCAAGTTTCTTTTATACTAAGTATAAACACAGGATTTGGCAAAAAGTCTTCCATAAAGACAACAGCTTTGGTTCGTCTTTGATAAGAGATCATCTCCAAAATTCCCTTTGTTCTCTGTAGTATCCTTGAAGAAGGTTTCCTGCCATTACTCTGCCTTCCATCTTTACCCACAACCCTTCACTCTCAGAGAGTTAAGAGACCAGTCACCCAGTGCTAGCTAGCACCCTGGACTTAAAGGATCCACTGTTTTCTGCTTCAGGGCTTGGTCTACTTGACCACCTAGGCTGGGAAAGCCAAGGACCTGGCTCAGAGGTACCTGCAGACCAATTTTTGTCACTAACATGTTCAATGCAATTTATCATCTGAACAAGAAAACTAAGAGTCTTTTGATGCATCAAAGCCTGTGTATACAGGAAGTTCTGAGCAGAAAAGCCAAACAAGCACACGGACCTCCTGTGCACCCAGCATAGCAAAAGCAAGGTACCTCCTCTCCTCCCTCAAGGACCCCAATTTTGGGTCAGGAAGCTGGGCCGTGGATGTTTAGTCTGGAATGGTCTGCGGGACACGATTTGGTGGTGTTCCCGTGATATTTCACACAATAAGCTTAGAAAGGACAATGTAGTTGCTTTGTGAGACATGGTGATGCTGTGTCTTGTGACACAGCCTATTAGCAGATTGGCTAATGCTGGGTGTGCAGCTGCTTTCTGTCATGGGAAAGGCTGAAAGCAGCCAGAATATACCTGTGAATCCTGGCTTTAATTACTTAGAGCAAAACACACTGTGCTCCCCGTTTTCCCGTATCTGAGTACCGTGCACACACATGAAAAGAACAGTCAATAGCCAGAAAAAAAAAAATCTCCTTTTTATGCCTTACTAAAATCCTGCTCAGTAAACAGGATTATGCTTGAAATAGGCTGTGATAGAGATACAAGGAAAGACAGACACATGTCCATGTTTCTTTTAATGAAGATGACTTGTTAAACAACTGAATGGATTTTGCTACCTCTGTTTAACCCCAGCTGCCTCTACACATTGTATTTAAAAAATTTTGCCTCTTTATAAAGGTCTGTCTGGCAGCCCTCCATCACTGCCTAATTTTGCTGGAGTGGGGATGTGAAACAGCCCGATGAGGGAACATAACGTTTTTCCCTTAATTTCGCCTTCTTGCTGAGGGTGGTTTGGTGATAACAAGGACCCCAGCAGTGAACTTCCTGTGAACTGATGGTAACTGCCCTTCTCCCGGAGCGAGGAGACAATATCCAAGGGCTGTGGATGGAAAAACGAGGTAGTCAGCTAATAAAGAAAATTAACCCGGTGGACATGATTTGCCTGCATTCTCCAAAGCTGGAGTTCTTTTATGAAGCTGGCTGCAGAAAGCTCTTGAGGATAACAACTAATCCCTGGATAAGGGTCAAAGTTCTTTCTGGGCATTAAAACTCGGTGATGTGATTAAAGAAAAAGTGAAAACTCACTGGTCAGAGCAGAGCCTCCAATGAGGAAGCCGCAGGATGCCGGTACTCTGTTTGCCACTGAATGATCCCAGGACACTGAGGATGAGGAGCTAATGGGTTTGGCTCATGGAGCTCAGATGTCTGAGGAGCCTGAAAAGCGTGTAAAGATACCGTGGAGTGAAGCAGCACAACAACCCTCTGAAAAAGCCCCTGGATAGATGCAAAGTGACGTACCCTGCCACAGAAGAGCCAAAACTTCACCTCTTCACCAACAGATCTTGAAAGTCCCCTCTGGAAAAAAATATTTAGCAGTTGCTGTGGATACCTCTGATTGGATGCCTGTATTTTGTGCACATTTACAACCCAAAAGGCAAACAGGGATCAAGTGACTTAAAACCAGGAGAGAAACTGTAAAATTGTCCACACTGAGACAAGGACATATATACAATTCCTTTCCAGTATTAGGAAAGGTCTGAGATTGACAACATCAGAAGATGGGGACAGTGGATTAAAAATAGGGTGGAACCTGAACATAAAGGGATATGTCGAGAGCCTGGAAAGCAGAGTCTGAAGCATGCCCAGCGGGACTTACTGGCGAGATTTAAGGCTAGGAAGGAAAGTCATTACTGGCGAATCACCCAGCCAGCTGAAACCCATGGCAGTTTGAAGACTAATGCACACTGGGGATATTTGTCTTCTGGACCTTTGGAGTACACTTGGGTCATTTTGAATTTTATTTATTTCGCAGGTATGAAGGATTGCAAGATTTTGGTTTGCCTAAGAACAGATAGTCTTGCACACCACACAGCTCTTGTGCTGGTGTAAGTAGCACAAGATTTTCAGTGTTGGCCATCCTGGACTCTAGCAGCTGCCTCTTTGCCTTCATGGTCACCCTACAGAGAGGGGAGATCCCAGGGAGTTAATAGCCATGGAGGCATCTCACGACTGCCCTTTCTGCAGCAGGGCTCTCTGTAGCATGCATAGGCTGAGGGGCTGCCCTGCAAAGGCTCCCTGGGTGCTGGTGAAGCTGGCAGCTCAGGCACTTCTGCAAACCTTAACCATGAGTTTTCCAGCACTCAGAGCAACTCAGACCAGCAAAAGATGTGTCCATGGGAATGCAGGAGGTTTCGTAACTGGGAGGGTTCCCTGCACCTGGGGCTGCCAGATAATGTCAGGCCTGCCCCACCCCTCTCCTGAGACACAGACAGCCTATTCCTCCTCATCCTTCCACCTCACAGGGCATTCAGTACCTTCTGCCCTCATCTCCCTTGCACTGTCCCCTATCTCTCCCAGCCAGCAAAGCCCCTCCTAAGCTATGCCTTGCCTTTTTCCCACCCCTCCACCTCCTGTCCCCTTCCCAAAGAGCAGATGGAAGGAGGTGCTATTGGTCTCAAAATACATGCTGAAGAACTCTCTCAATGCAGAGAAGCAGGGAAACATGACTGCATCTGGGTCTGGGTGATGAGGGTACACCTTTGTAGAGAATACGCAGGGATCCCTAACCCTTTCAGCAAGATGGGAAGCCTTCTACTAACTGGCAATAAAATAATGAGTGAATGGCACTTGATTGTCTGCCAAAGGTGCCAAAAGAGGAGGATGAGATTTGTCTTATGCATGGAGAAATCAAGTCAGGGAGGGAAAGCAGAGCATTAGTGGACCAGCTGGAAACCAAACCCAGCTCCCTCACTTCCCACACCTCTGCTCTGCTCTGCAGACCAGGACCCGCTGACTCCCACAGTTCTTCCAGCTGCGCTGGCAATTCCCATCTGATAATGACGGAGAAATACAGCTCACCAGATGATTGAACACAGCTACGTGCAGGGCCGCACCTGCACCCACACTGTGGGACACCACCACCCTCACCCCAGCACTGGAAGCCACAGCACCTTCCTGATTCAGCAGCACCAAGGAGAAGGTTCCCCTGTAAACTCCCCAAGCTGGCACCTCCAGCAGAAGTGATTGCAAATTCCAATGCAAGCTGAGAAATCCTCCAAAAGGATTTGGAAAGATTAGAAATGAGCAGGAAACAAAATGAGATTTAACTTGGGAAAAGAGAAGCTAATGTATCTGGGGCAAAGCTGATTTGCAGTGGGAGGGGACACCATGGAAAGCTGAACTGCCAGAAGACGTTGAGAAGGAGAAACCATGGAGACATGCATCTAGAGAGACACACAAGGGGATATGTTCAAAGCCAGCAGCCTGTTTCCTCTTCTGCGGTTCTGGAGAGATCCACCTCTGAGTGTGTTCAGCAATAGACACCTTCTGAGGTAAAAGGAATATTATTGTTATGTATGAAATGTGTCAGGAGATGAGGAACAGGAATGATCAAGGGCAGAGATCAGTGAGCTGATGCCAGGGGCTTTGAAGAACAATTTTATGTCACTAACCAAGAAACGTCCACAGAGGAGACATGATGAAGTATCTGAGGGATCTATGTCAGAGAGGAAGGGAACACATCTATGGGCACATCTGCAAACTTAGAACAATAGGGTGAAATTTAGGTAGAGGAAACAGAGGCTAAAGAGCAGGACAGAGTCCAGGGACTGCAACAAGTTAGACTGTGGGGTACGACCTGGACAAAGATAGACACATTCAGAATGGCAGCACATTTGCAAATAGTTGACAAGACAACCTAAACCCAGAAATTGTTCCTCTTGGGATGTCTCTGAGTTCGTGACTGGTCCCAACAATGCAGCAGGGGTGTGGATTGCTCTCAGTCTCACAATGTGACTCACAAGTGTCACAGGCTCTTGCACTGTACATCCAGCCACCCCAGTGGAGTACTGGTACAGAGGGCAGTGCCACTCCCTGACTCATCAGCACCTCCTCTGGCAGCTCAGCCAGTTCTCCTAGGTGCTGTGTATTGACTAGGTCTACACAGCACAATCACAACACAGAATTCTGGCAAGCCAATCCTGCAAGTAAGAAATTGACCCTAAGCCTCAAGACCAGCCACAGATTAGTCACCAAATAGCTCAGGATGATCCTATGACTCATGATTTATGGTGCCTATGGAGAATAGAAGCAATCTGATCTAGTGTTGTTGACCACCCTCCCACCCCCCACCCCCATTCACTGCACTTCCAGTAGTAAGATACATCAAAATAAGTAGGAGTCTGCTCCTTATTTCCCAGGATCAACAACATCTTAGAAGAAACATGATCTGCTCAGGAGTCACCAAGATGTTTCTCCCAGATCTGAGGTCTTGCAAACAAAAACATAAACAAAATGCTTGAACATTCTGGCAAGCTGCCCAATGTAAGGAAGGGAACTTGGGGGAGGAATGAGGCAGTTCAAGCTGGGAAAAAAAAAAAAAAAGTAGAGGTGATTGACAGCAAGTTGCATTTACAGAAGTTAGTACCTTCACTGGCCTCATAGCAGCCAATTGAGGGGTTTCTTTGAAAGAGTCCATCATAAAATTCTGTTGTCTCTTCTGCTTCTGCTCTTGTGGAGTCAGAGCTGAGCACAGTCAGGAAGGGCAGAGAGGGGTGCTGCTGGGATCCCAGATTCTGGAAAGATGCCTATGACACTAACACACACTCTCTGAGTATCAATATGTTTGTGGCATAGGCTGCTTCCAGTGCCAGCAGGTTCTCTCTAGGTGAGAAGGAGAGGAAAGAGAGGAAGTGAGATGGCAGCATATATGCCTATCCAAAGTGTACACCACAACTTAGGTAGGAATTACAGGCAAGATGAAGGTGAAGAGCTCTGGTCTGTTCAGTCAGGTCACATTTCTGGCCTTAAAATCTCTGCAGTGACAGAACTGAATTATTTGCTTAAACTGATCATTGTACTCATCTGGCACAAAGGCCCAAGGGCTTTTGTGACACATGCCCTTCCTTCACACAGGCCCATTCAAGCAAGATTCAGAGGTATTGCCATCCAGAGACAAAGCTTTTCACCTCCAAGGCACCACACAGGTTGGGAGCAAGACATCCTGACCTGCATCCGAGATGATTTTGGCATTACACAGGCCTCCCTGGGGAGTGCTCAGCAGGAATTGCCACTCATCGGTGGTCCTGGCAGGGCACTCAGCAGAGCCAGATACCTTTCCCAGCCCAGGTCACACCACACAACGTGCTCTAAGCATGGAGCACGCTAACAGCTCCCAGAATAGATGGCCAAGGAGGTGTCAAAGTAACCCCCTAGCTGAACTCCTGCTGTGCTGGCTTCAGGCTTGCAGCATGCCTCCTGTCTGCGGTGTGCACCAGACTTGGCCAGGAGATGGGCAGCACAAGGTTGGTAGCAGAGGTACCTGGATGCTAAATGTGATTAGAAGCCTACTGCAGCCATGATGCTAAGGCGATGCTTGGGCACTCCCAGGTTAGGGAGGGATTTGGCTTATTTTTCATCCCCAAAGAAGTGTCTGGGACATGTGAAAGAGTGAGGTAAAAATTAAAAGTGCAAACCATCATGATAGCTCTGTATCACAATGTCCAGATACAGCCCAGAAGTGCACATACTTCCTAATGTATCCCTCAGCTGTGAACATGCAGCATCACCCACCTGGATGCATGAAGGCAACTCAGACAGCATATTGAAAGAAATCCTCATGAGAAAGTTTTTTTGGCCTTGGGAGTCCATCCTTGGGCCGGTAAACAGATGGCACATGTATAACCAGCCCATTTGCCTTTATAAGCCTGTAACCTCCTCACACAGATGGCAAGCTGCACCTCTAGGAGATGTTTTGTGACCCTCTCCCTGATGTGGGCATCCAGGAAACCACTGACACTTATGGAGGGCCCTGACCCTTGTCCTCTCCATGATACAAAGCCCCCAGGGTGCTCCCAGCTTCCCTTTGGGAAGGGAGAGCCTTGCCAAAGCTGTGGTCAGGAGCTGTTTGCATTCCTTTCACACCCTCCTTCATTGCTGGTGCAGGGGATATCACCTCCCTGCTCTTATCCACAGCTCACCACCTCTTAAGAGATATGGGATACTTGGCTGGAGGTCCAGGCACGAGTTCCTGGTGCCTCTGGGGTGGCCAGCACCTCAGCTGCCCCAGTGTGCTGCAGGGTGCTGGGTGGCCTCTGGGGCCACATTGGTCTGGCCCCAAATGGGGTGCTGGGAGCAAGCATGGTGCTTGTATGGAGAATGCGACTGCAGACCTCGTGCTGGATGATAGGGACTAGCCTTAAATTTCAGGCATCTCAAGCACAGAGAGGCTGCCCGCATACTCACCATGTGATCTGGGATAAAAATACCTCTTTCTCACTACTAAAGCTCCCATGACATGATGGTGGAGGATATGGCCTGTGGGATAGATTTCCTTTGGGTTTCTAAGGTCTTTTGTGGGACCACACTGAAGGATGGAAGTTTAGTGGCATTTCTGACATAGGCGATGGAGGCAGTGGTGGACCCCAAGCAGAACTTGTCTGACTTACAGACCTGATCAGCAACATAAGACATCAGCAACAAGGGGTTAAACCAGCCAGCAGACAGTGAACAGCAAAGGCAAAAGGGTTTTCCAACAAAAAAGCACCCTTTTTTTCCATTGCCAGTGGGGTTTTCTCTTGTGTCTGCCCAGAGCACCCTTTTCTGCCTTTCATGGTGCCTCAGCTCTTTGAATCCCACAGAAAAAATGAAGTAGGCACGAGGACAGCACCAGCCAGCTGCCTGAGGACAGCATTTTAATTAGCTGGCCACCAAAATGTGGACGTGACCAGAAGCCTTTCAGGGATAGTTCTGTTCGGGGTGAAAGGCTGTGTGCTGAGATCAGTGCCAGCCTGCAAACCTGGCCTTGCTCCATGTGTCATCGCCTCACCTAGGGATGGGGTACAGCTGAACCAGGTGCAAACCCTCAGTAGGGTGAGGGGCAGCCATGCTCCTGAGTCCCAGCAGCCTTCAGGACCAGGGTTCTCACTTGCATACAGCCTCTCCAACCAGGCTGAGCTGCCCTCCAACACTGAGCTGAGATAATGCTCCTCACAAGAGGTGACAGCCCAGGTATATCCACCCTGAAGAATACAGAAGAGCTGGGCTGCTTCCAGGGCCCCAGGTACTGCATTCAGAGCTGGCTTGGGTATGTTCTTGCTGTAGTGGTTTGAGGCATCTGCCTTGGCTTTGCTGCAGTGAATCCTAAAAGCAAATCCTTTACGTGGATAAAGCTGTCCCAGCTGAAATGTGCCACCTAGCCAGGTGTAGCCACTGTCTCATGGAGTAGATGGCTACCAGGTCACCTGGATCTGCAGATGTCCCACTTCAGAGCCTTCAGAGGCAGGAAAAGAGAGGGATGCAACATGCTCTTGTTCTCCAGGCAGAGGAGCGGTCAGTCCAGCTCACCATCAGCAGGCAGGGTTTGATATGCTGCAACGGACAGTAGGGAGCTGCTGCATCATGCATCCAGAAAGGAGGCCTGGGTTCCCTAGTGCTGAGATTTCACACCCAGCTCAGCCTAGGGGAGCAACACTGACCTGCCAGTTTCAATCTTTTAAATCTGATGACTTATAAACATTTCCCAAGTCACAGAGAGACAGTAAAGGTCTAGTAAGGAGAGGCTTACTGTCTTTGTCACCTTGCACAGCTATCTGCAAAACAGCCCATAGAGCCTCACAAAGAAAAAGCCAGTGGTGAATACACAAGAGAAACACCTTGGGTTCCTCACGCAGCAGCATCCACAGATGGCCCCCATTCACCTTCCTTCTCAAGTCACTGCTGCACTCCACAAGATGGTACTGAACAAGAACCAGAGCCTCCCCAAGTATTCATTCTCTTTCCTCCACTTTGCCTTCTGCAGAGGCTGTGATTGCAGATCCTCCCGTTGAGCTAAGTTTGCCCTGAATAAAAGCCAGATCCTTTACTTTCACAAGGACAGGACTGAGGCAGCTGTGAACTCAGTGGTCTGTATTAACCCAGGTGAGTTGTGTCCCAGACTTCCAGAAACATCCTGTATGCTCCTTTCCAGTGTGGCCAGATGAATGACACAATACACTCACCTCCATGGCTGAAGAAAGACCACCACTTCCAAAGAGCTTTTTCTCTCAAAGACCCCAAAGTACATCACAAAAGATGCAATAGATCAAGATCCCTCACGGTATGATGAGCAGAGTCAGAACAGTTCTTTGTTCAACATCATCCAGGGTGGTGAGGTCTTGCTGAGCCATCTCTGGCAGGTCACATACACACCACTCCAACTGTAATCGCCAAGTCCATTACCAGTGCAGGGCAGGCTCAGTGTTCTTTCCATCTTGGATTATAAACTCCACTGGGATCACGTCTACTTACACCTGTACAGCACCCAGCTTGGCTCCTGACAAGATAGAGGCAGGGATGGGACAATCACCTTGGTCCTTGGTATCAGAGGCTGGGAAGGAACCCATGAGTCCTGCCCCCTCATTCCTGCCAATCAGACCACCCTCTTCTCACCGAGCAGGGAACTCAGGCTGAGCTCCACATGAGAATTCTGGTGCCTGCCTACCTCCCATTCATTTCAACAGGCTTTAGGTACTTAAGATGCTTTAAAGGCTCTGGGCCCAAATCCAAAAGTCCGACTGGCAGGTTGCTGGTGCCCTGTAGCCTCCAGAGGCAATGCTGGAGGGTCTGTTACACAATAGAAGAAAACCATGATGCAAGGCAGAAGGAGAAGGCAAAGGAAATCAAGGTCAGAATTAAATTCTTTAATACAAAAAAAAGTTTGTTGTCGTTGTCTGTTTTTTTTTTTTTTTTTTTTTTTTTTTTAAGATATATCTGTAATTTCTTTGTTTAAAAATAAATATGTACTAAGGAATATCTTGAAAAAATTCACTAGACACAATATGTAGTGTTAATATCTTTTTTCCCCGCAATTATTACAGATAAACAGTAGCACCAATAAATAAAATGATAACAAATATTAAAATTAAAAAGGAGAGAGATCCAAGATGTAGAATTTTCTATTTTTCCTGTTTCTTCTTTTTACATATATAAAAAATCGTAGCGTCTATTTAATCCGAATCACACATATACATAAACATATATATATATATACAAACACATAGCCAAATATATATATAGTATGTAGATGTATATCTAACCCTTGTCTCAATAGGAATGTGTAGGGGTAGGTGTTAGAGAAATTAATTAAATAACTGCCCGTAACATGCTACTGACTCTGCCAACAATTGGGGAGAGATGGGACGGGATAACAGGAAGGTTAAATTTATACACAACCAGTACAAATTAAAAAAAAAAAAAAAAAAGAAAATAAAAGAAAAAAAAAAGAGGTACGGCTTATAAATAGTTGAAATTAAATATTAACAAAGAATACTGAAAAATCCCTACTCTTTAATTAAATTATCTGTTTAATTTCTAATTTAAAAAGGGATATTAAATAAGTATATAAAACACTTTCTCTTCCCTCCCCCCAATCGGAAGCCTCTGTCTTGCGCACGATGCAGCATGAGTATTACACATTGCAGATGCAAGCACCCACCCGCGTTTTTTCTCCTTCTGAAAACCATCAGTCGGATGGGGAGTTCCTAGTGGTTAGTAGTCACTTGTGAGTCTGTTTTTAGACTGTCTTGTCTTATTTGGAAGCTTTCCACGTTGTACATTATCAGGCGTTGAAAATTCAGTTGCAGATGATGTTTGGCAGCATTCTGACACAGACCGAGTACCTTTTCGATTATTATTATTATTATTAATAATTTTAATCACAGAACTAGATTATATATATCCACATAGATGTACAAACACTCTTTCAGGGGGGTGTGTGTGTGCGTGTGTGTGTGTGTGCACTTGTGTTAAGGTGGGCTTCACATACACCACAGTGTATATTGCGGATACACACATAGCCAAGATTCTCAAATGTGGCTGCCTTCACATTTGATTCCCCAACCCAAGACGTGGAAAAGGAGCCTGATATTTACAGTACGTCATTAAAACAAAACAAAACAAAAAAACCCCAAACTTTGACATTCTTAAGGGTCATTCACACTGTGCATGCAAACTGAAGTCAATCAAGACCCAAAAAGAGGGTTGCATTGTACAGGAAAGAGAAAAAGGGTTTGAAATGGAATTGAAAACTCAAGCGAGGGTTGTTTTTCAAAAACATGGGAAATGAAAAAAACATATTGCACAGGGTTAACCTTTGGGAGTAAAAGTGAGCAACTTACACCAAGGAACCGTTTCCTTTGGGGAGGAAAGGGGTTGGTTCAACTTTTCAAAAAAAAAAAACAAAAAAACCAACAAAAAACTAAACAAAAAAAAAAAAAAAAGAAACTTGCAAGTTAATTATTGGTTCACATGCATGTTTCAAAAAGAAATCCTTCCAGGGTCAGCTGGCTAAGTTTCCATTCTCAAGTCCAAACCAAACTATCTCAACATAAAAACGTGCTACCAAGAAACACAGTCATGGATCTTTTTTTTTTTTTTTTTTCTTTCTTTTCTTTTTTTTTTTTTTTCTCTTTCTCTTTATTTTTTTCTTTTTTATTTTTATTTTATTTTTT
>JANIJG010020516.1:0-10590 GCA_024611175.1 Megaceryle torquata
TCATATTTGGGTCTCAGAATTCTGAAGCCTTGTGGTACAGTGAGCCTCTCAGCACAACCTGCCTTGCCACAGTGCAATGAGACCTTATACCTCTGGCTAAGCCTAAACCCAGGTCCTCTCCACAGCTCTGGAGGGAGATGTTTCTTGCTATCCCTCCCAGGAGACTCTGACCATTCTAGCAAGTTCTGCACTCTATTTAAAATAAAATAGCCCTAAACTCCATTTGTGCATATAAACACAGCATCAGCCACTCTGCCAAGCCATTTTTCCTCTTGGTGAATTCATTCATCCAAGCTGCTTTATCTTTCCTCCCCAGACATACTCTTCTGGATTCATTTTATCAAACAAATTGCCCAATCTGGACTACCCAGTTACCCAATGCTGTTTGATTAGAGATAAGTTAGGAAACAGCAAGACATAAGGTACTATTATTAAGAAACTGAAAGAGAAAAGAGAAGGGATAAAACACTACAAGAGGGGGGAAAAATGCACAATCCAGAAATACTGAACCCATGCTGCTTCCCTCTCCAACCCTTCAGAGAGGCCAACTTACCTATATCATGCACCTTTGCCACTGGAAGAGCTGTACCATCCTAGACTCCCTAAAATACAGCACCAGAAAGAGATGACCAACAATACTGACTAACCCACCACCTCAACAACACGAACCACCTTCACTGTGGAAAGCCCTTCAGTATATGAAGCCAGGTGCAAGGGGCTGTGTTCACCTGTGCAGGCCAGGAAGCTGGGTGGTTTTTTCCCTCCCCTTGTTAAAGCTGTTTCTGCCTCAGCTGGTTTCAGTGTAAATTCCCTCTGGTATCTCCACAGCAAAAGCAATTACTGTAGTCTTAAGGGGAGTGGATGAAGAAGCTGCCTCTAGCGAGTCATTACTCTGCATGAGGAGGGCTCAGTGGAGACTTCAGGACAGTCTTTGTTGGCTCTTCATGTTGATTAATTTGCATTTACAAAGCTTTGTTTCTTTTGAGTGGAGCTTTTGGGGATTTATTTCTAATTTATTTTCAGAAATGTAGCCCTGACCTGCCAGCATAGACAGGAATTGCATTAAAATAGGCTATGGTTTGGTTCATAGCATTTATTTACTATTATTGTAGCAGACGGTAGATGACATTGCTTCTGATACTTAATAAATCCCCTTTTTGTTACGTGTGTATTTGTATGTGAGTAGAGCCTTCCTATGTGTCTGTGGGCATGCATTATTATTGTAGAAATGTTTTCCTCTGACAGTATGTGGCTTTCATCTAATTCTTTCCCCTCTTCTTCTCACTTTGCCGCTTTCCTTGTCCCTGCCTCTGGTTTTCACCACCAGAACTTTTCTGCTTTTCCTTTGGTTACAAATATCATCTTCTTTGGGTTTTCTTTTTTTGAGTTTACTAATATGTGACCTCAGAAATACTTATAAAGTACTTCCTTCAAACTAATAAAGGGCAAGAAAGAAAAGGAATCTTACAGAATAAGATGCACAGAAACACGCATATTTGCCCTGCATAACGACTGCATGGATTCCAGTAGCATATATTTTAAGGAATATATTTTTCTCTATTTCCTAGCCTGAGCCTAGATTGTGTCATGATCCTGAACATTGCTTTTTGAAGTATCTTGCACAACACACTTTTTTGACTGAAATATGAATCTCTTTAGAGATTCACAACGTTAAAAAAAAAAAAAAAAAAATTAAGAAAATATTATCCTGTGGAAAGAGTAAAATGAGGCATCATGTTATGACTGACTGACCACAAACACCCTCCACTGCTTGCGCAGTAAAGAATTATGGAAATAAACATACCTTATATGTATATAAATACAGTAATAAAGTATATAAATAAACACAGTAAAGAAAGTGGAATGATTTACTTTATCCTTGCAATAAAAAGCTGTGAAACATACTTGTTCAAAATGTTTCTAAGCCAGTGCAGGAACTTAATTAGCAATACTGTGATACTCAGACTGGACAGTGGTTTGTATTCAGGAATTTCAAAGCAGTGAAATGACAAATCCAGTTGCAGGGAGAGGAACAATGCTGGCTTGAGAAACAGAGATAGAAAGAGATAGTACAAATCTTTTTTTTCTCACATTTTTTTCCTACCATTGCATAGGAAGGGTAGAAAAGGGGGACTTTCTAGTAAGTTGTTTTTTTAAAAAAACCAAGACCATTGAAAACTGCCTGGTCACATACTATACAGCGTCAGTATTTTTGCATATCAACAGCCTAAAATATTTTGTTTAGAATTCAACTTCAAAATTATATAAATGCCAGGTGGATTAATTTGCTCAAGAAATGAGGCTGGGCTGCACCCATGTGCTGTTAATTGCCCCTCAGGTGCTGCCAATGAGTGTTCCTGCCCCTGGCAGCCCAGGCATGCAGCTGAGATCCCTATAAGTAGCTTCCCAGGGGCCAGTAGAGATTTCTGCTTGTGGCGCAGCCTGGTGTGAGGTAGTTAAGAGCTGCTGGAAGGGTCCTCGATATCTTTGTGTTTAAAGCTTCAGAGAAAAACATGTAGGGACAAGTATTGGGCTGGAGTTTGGGTATAAAGCTTTTCAAAAATAGTAAGCATTTATAAAATATCTCCAGGACTTGGGGAACTTTATGAATGAGCTTACATTTTACTGAAGTGGTTACCTAGGGTAAGTAGGATATTCAGCAAGGTTTTTCTAGCTTTGACTTAACAGCTACAATGCTGAAGCAGGGCCAGAGACTCTGGGCGCTCTTTGGAGCATTTAATGCTAGTAGGAGCTGCGCCTGAGCAGCAAATGAGGTAAGTCATGGAAGGGCTATAAAGGGATGGTGCTTCAGTCTTAGTTTAGCCTGGGTGATATAGTAACTGCTGATGGAAAACAACTGGGTGCCTAGGGAAATGCTAGTGCTTTAAAAAGGCAGAGGAAGATCATTGTTCGAGAGTGGCTTTGGGACCTCTTTGCAGAGTCCCACCTCTGCTTTTCATCTCAGAAGATTTTTGACGACCTCAGGAAAAGCAAGGGGATTGCTGAAGTAAAGGTGGTCTGCCCTATCATTTAACATAGCAACAGACCATGATAATAAAACTTTGTTTGGTAAGACTGAAGGGGGCAGCAGTTATGAGTTTGTGGGGCTTGCTCTCTGGTCCAGACTTGTCAGGAAATATAAATGGTCCTGGGGCATGCAGAGTCTAATCGGAGGGTAGGAGAGAGGCACTCTTCAACACCGAGATGCTCCTTGAGTTGTTAAGCCCGTCTTAATAGCTTCCTTTGGCTTTATTTAAGACAATTGTTAAAGTGCATACCTGGGATAAAAGATTGTGTAACTTTTCCCCCGTCTGGGGCGGACGGACGCGCTCCGCTGCGGTCTGACAGAGCAAGGCGCCTGCGCAGCGCGTGGCGGCGGGAAGGGAACGACGGCTCGAGCTCGGCGCTCGCTTTGCGACGTTCAGGAGACTTTCAGCCCCTGCCCGACCCACCGCCCGCTTTGTCACTCTCAGGACGCTCACTGGGCCCTGTAGGCCTTTGAAAGTCACCGCTTTTGGCTAGGGTAACGTCCCCGCGACGGGGGGCGAGGTCGCTTGCTGGGCTGCCGAAGACACACCTGGTGTTCGTTGTGCTGCAGCCGGGCCGGCCGGCCCGTAACTGGGAAAAGGCTCCGTTGGGCTTGTTGAGAGTGCCCGCTGTGTAAGCAGGGCTGTGCCTGTCCCCAGCGCTCGGTGGGTGCATGGAGGGACATTATCTTATTTTTTCAAACATTCATTTCATAAATAATGAAATGGATTGAAACAGTATTGTCATTAAATACAGCTGGTTTGTTTGTGGAGCTTTTTTGTGTGTTGCTTTGGTTTTGTTTTCCCTAGCATTTTGCTTTCTAAAAAGATTTCTCTGTCTTAATACATGCAAGTATTATTAAAACTGTATTGAAATTACACTGCCACAGTTTTTCTGGACAAAGTGTCACATTAAAACCACTTTTCCCCTTAACCACCTCAGAAATCTGTATATACCTTTTGGGTCTTTCAAAGAGCCCTTTTTTAAAGGGTTTGGTATAAGGAGGCTGGAAGCGGCTTCTAATGGGAAAGCATGAAAACTGGTGGTGTGCATTTGTTTAACTTAATTATTGATTCTGGCAATTAGATTAAATTTTCTATTAATATTCAGAACTCCGATTGAGTTAAGATGAATATGAAGGAACAAAAAACACAGAAAGTCAGTGTAATGTTTGATTTGGAAAAAAGTGTAAAAACTTTGTGGTTTGGATAGAAAAGTGATGTGGATATTTATAAAGTTAAAACCTAATAGTAACTTGTAGCTTGATGTGGCTACAAAATAGCTTGATCTGTAGCTTCATAACCATGAACTGTATCACGGAGCAAAGAAGCTATGTGTGGTTTTTTTATACTTCTTAGATGTATTTGCATACCATTGATAAGCATTATTTCCAAAACCTTGTGTCAACACAACCTTGAAATGTGCTTCCTTAATCTACAACTCAGCTTCAAATACTCAGTCGCATCTACTCCAAAAATTTTCAATCATGAATATTTGCCAAATTTGCATACATCCCTTTGAAGAAGGTGAATTTTTGTTTGAGTATTTCTAATACAGGTCTTCAACAATAAATCTGAAGGTAATCCAACTACTTGTTGAGTACGGGTTGTTGGAGCATGAAAACTTCAGATTTAAATTATTCCACTTATTAGGTTGTCTCAGATGTACTACTTCTGATGAAACACATCATACAAGCTTGAATTACCTTACTCTCTTCTGAAAGAATATAGGGAACTTGTCTTTTCCAGCTTTTATTTTTATAAAGCTGCTGAGTGCTTTACAGTGCAGATTTAAGTTTTGAAGTTTTATCCTTTCTGTATTCATTATATGTATTGGTACTGCAACTCAATAGGTGCAATAAGGTGAAGAGATAATTCAGCTGCCTTTGCAGTCTCCAAGAATAAAATCATAGTCATGAGTTTCCATTTCAAATGGGTGAAATATTAATTTTATGCACATTTAAACTATCCTCTCTTTTGTTGTGATCTGCACTCCTTTACAACAGTTAGCATGCAGCTGTACATTGAGACTCACTCATGCTCCATATTCAAATGGGATATTTAGCATTTTAAATGTTTAGATGCTTATTCTCTTTCATAATATCCAGTTAATCTACTTAATGTGTAAAGGAACAGCTGGAGGAAGAAATCTTACTTTCCTCTTTTATACTGAAAAGCTTTCTTATAAATGTAATCATTTTTTAAAAGAGCTGTTCTACTTTTGGCTATGATGTCTGAGTTATGTTCTAAAGGTGGAATTCAATTTCATTTGAGTCATTTAACTTGAAGGCCTGCAATAAGACTGCTTAATTAGTGCTGTTAGTGATTTAATATGGGACACTAACATTTCTAAGCTTACTTAGAGAATACTGTCTTCTATAAGTGATATACAAAAGGAGTAGGAATACTGAGAGTTTGTCATTGAAGGATCCAGAGTACTTTGCAAAGAAGAAATGAAAGAAGCCTATGATCAAAAAGAGATGGAAATTTTATCTTTGTTGTACTTCAGCTGAAATTTTAACAGAGCTAGGTTGTTCCACTTTCATTAAAAGATAAACTTTTTCTTTTTTTTGGAGGGGGTGAGAGGGAGAGGAAAGGAGGAATCAGGAAAGGGAAGGGCATAGTGTGTGATCTCTAGAAACTAACCAGATGCAGTTTATTACCAGCTATGTAAAGAGCTATGTAGCTTTCATGCATTGTTGTTGATTCTTTGTTAGCTAAGTTGCAAGCTGTAGATTCATCCTAAGCAAAGTGGTATTTGATGCTGTACAAATTGTTTGATGTTGCATTAACCATGAAGTGTTTTTCAACAGCACTAGAGAAATTAAGCACCATGATGGTGCTTAATCCATTGACACGTTCCTCTGACACTGTCTTTAAATAACCAGCTAGAATTTTTTGAAGGTTGCTTGAAGGGGTCTTCTCTAATAGAGCACTGGCAAGGTGATTTGTTTACTTCCATGTAAAAGACTGCAAAGTATAATTTATTGAGAAATATTTAATAGCCAAATTGGTACCTGTTTTCTTTAGGTGATGTTTGGCTAACTTTCAGGGAATGTTGAACTCTCAGTAGAGCATGAAAGCAGTGAACAATACTTTGGCAATTAATATGTGAAAATACTTTGAAACATGCATGAAGAATTTGTGTGTGTGTGTGAGCATGTATGTATCTTAGAGCAGAAAAAAAAAATCTAACTTTGAATAGCTTATCCTATTCTCCTAAAAGCTTCTGGCACATTTTTTGGGACATATTCCAAGTTGTTTCTTTATCTAGGAAGCTTGCCCAGACCTAGCCCTGGCATGCCTATGCAAGTTGACTTTAGTGAAAACAAGTTACTATGCAGTAGATTTTATTAGCAGAAATTTTCTCATTCTGTAAGTACTATATGATCTGTCTTCTAGTGACTGTATGACATGCACATGCTTGGCACATTTGTGCTGTATGCTGGAAAGTGTCCCCAGATAAGTTAGATTGCTGGTATTATTCAAGCTGGTTTCAAACCAAATTTTCAGGGGACAAGTTGGATGTTATGGCCATTAAATTGAACATCTTGGTCCCAAATTGTACTGTTCCAATATTTTTAGATTAATAAGCTACTGCCGAGTAGATATACCTAATGATAAGTCCCTTGTTGTGATTTGCTTTTAAGTCAATAAATACTGCATCGTGAACTTTGAGGAAATAACTGACTCATGTAAGTAAAATAGGTCCTTTTCCCCTTTTAGTGGGTGCCTTTTATCTATATGATCCATGATGTACTTTTCAAAGTCTAGGGGAATGGGAACAAGTGTTAACAAACCTGTCTATTGTGTGAGCCATATGCTGAGCCTTCCTTTAAAGGCAGTGTACTTTAAACTGATTATTGTTTTTTAATTTCTATTTTCACTAAATTTTTTCATTTATTCACTACTAGTCGGAAAGTAAAGGTCCCACAAATAACGTAAGTATCAGGTGAATTCTATAAATCTGATTGATACATAGTTCAGATCATAACTCCTTATGACAGAACATCAAGGTGCCAGCATAACATGTATTATTAACAGAAATACATTAACATTACACTAAATTTCAAATTTTAAATTATTTTCCTTGAGGAAAATAGAAACTGCTAAGGCAGTGTTTAAGATGAACAGAATAATTTATTTACAGAAAGTATTCTAAAATAGACATTTCAGCTGAAATAAAAACAGCAGATGCAGCTCAGTAGTTGCAGATACTAAGTGATGTTTAAAATGGGGTAAGAAATAGCACAAGCTTTTGAGAAAAACATCATAGAGATTTAAAGGAATAATGAGGAGAATAGAACATAATGAAGGGGAAAAGTTTTCTATAATTTGTCCAACATGAAAGGGCTCAGGGAGTGTGAGATAATCTACCTTGTTGGTTTCCTTTGAGGAACAGACAGCTTTTCATGGAATGGAGAAGCTTGAATGAAGCAAAACTTTCCTATTCTCATGGGTTTGACACTAAATTGTTGGTGAGAGTTTGAAAAGTCAGTCTGCTTTGGGAAGATCTGATGATGTTTTGGAAGAAGAATATTAATAGTTTAGACAATTTACTTTGTATACATACAGTCTTTTAATCTCTATGAAGTTAGCGTGTTATTGTCAGCTAATTATCTAGTTTTGCCATTTTATTTTTAAATCAGAAGTCCAACACATACAAAAAGCTTGCTACAAAGAAACTGCTACTCTGTTCTTGGTCAACTTAACTGACAGTAACATAACGGAATGATGACATTGTGAAAACATGCTTGCTTAGGTGATTTTTTAGGTTTATAATATATATGAAAAGAGGCCATAGACCTGTATATTACTGATATTTCAACATATTGTAAATTGAGTCTACATTGAAAGAATGGAAATTAGAAACTTGCTTATGTTTTATATCTCTGGCTCTACCAAACATGTTGTATGCTTCCATGTAGTAATCAAGAAAGTACTAATACCACCAAATTCAGATTTCATTAGAAATATTTGTTTGAATTGGAATGTGCTGCTGTTGGCCTCTATCTTGGCATACAGAGGAAGGAACTGTAGACATAGCTGATCTAATGGAATGAAATTGATTATTCACTTGGAGAGCAGTGTTTAAAAAAAAAAAAAAGATTCATTAGTAGCTTCAATGACTGATATGTGATCAATCTGTGAAACATTTGAACTGAGGAACAGTTCAAACCAGTTTTAAATTCTAGCATTTATTGTAGCATGGACTGACAGAAAATTTTTCAAGCAATCAGTATGTAATTACAGGTAGCAATAGTGAAGAATTATTCTTTGGAAAGAATTTCCTTGACTTAAAAAGAAAAAAAAACAAACCACACTTTTTCCACTGCTTTATGATTAGAGTAACTTATACAAAACCGAAAAGGGGGAAAACACTACAGCAAAGTAGGGACTGTAATTAATATTTACATTGAAATTTGGGAGATTACTGAGGCATTATGTTCTTTCTTTCTTGTAACAGATTGATTCAGACATGGCCTTTCCTGGACAGTAAAATGTTAGGTAGCTTTTAATTTTTAAAACATCTAACAACTTTTGAGGTATGTTGATAACTATCTGTATGATTTATTAATTTAGAATGAGGTACTTTTCAGTATCCCACAAAATCCAATATATTTGAGTACTTCACAAAATCAGCATGTTTTGAAATCAGCAGCAATCCCATTTCTACAGAAGAAAGATTAATTAATATAAAGTATCACCTCACTTCCTCTTGAAAATAGAAATGAAGCTATCTCTTTGTATGTGTAAAAAATTTTTTGTGCACTCCAAAACAGTTATGACATAGCTGAGAATAACTTGAGCCTTGACACCAGGTCTTGAGTAGCTTCCCTTGAGACAAACTGAAAACTCAGATAGGTTTAAAACAGTTGAAATGGAGCCAGGTGTACCATCATCAGCAGAAAAGCAATCATAAAGCATAAACCCATATGACAGCAAAATGGCTGTAGTGTGAAATGTCTCTTTAGTTGCATCTATCTCAAACTTGTAGTTCTAAAGGTGAAGTTTTTATTTATAGGCAGTAGGCTGTGGATTCAGAGCAGTACAAAGTTTTTTTTTCTCTTAAAAACTGCTTGGCAGCAAGTGTAAATGGATGCAGAGTTAATGCACAAGTGAAATGACTGATGCATCTGCAACGATAGCGTTATATATTATTCCGTTACATCAGTTTTGAGTGGAAGAATTCATTGGCAATTTTTAAGTGCAACTTCTTCACTGCACCTTTCGTATGCTGAGTTCACTTGTATTTCTGTTTTAGGATTTTTCAAAAGTTTGCTTCAGTACTGAGAAGTCATATTCTAGGGACACTTACCTTACTGCTGTATGTAATTTTTTTTTCCCCAGCACAGAAACAAATGATTATTTTATTAGTATTTAAAACTCATGTTACTCTGTTTCTTTTCCTGTTCTCCTTCCCTGCCTGCTTTTTTCCACTTTCTTCATTGATGACAATTTCATGAAGGAAAGGAATAAACTCTTCCTTCCTGCTTTTGCTTATGCTAGAAAGTAAGTACTGGTGCAGCTTTAAATGTTATTTCACTGCTGAAACCTTAACAACTTCCTTCTATATAATGCTTTCAGAAATTTGAAATGAAATTCTCACCACCAGGTGAGAATTACAGCATTACATTCAGTTAAGAGGAAAAGCATCAATGTATCAATCAATCTTTGTATATTAAGAAATAAATGTGCACATGCTGATTTTACTATTTACAGAGGTCTAGGGCTTATCATATCTTAAAAAAGCACTGGCAAGCAAATCACTCAGTTATGACTGATACTTTCTATGTTTATTAATATTTTTCATGTGCAAAATGAAAACAGTTAACAAGACAAAGTTAAATTTTTATTTTTAATGAAGTCAGTCTGACAAGTGATCAGCTGGTTATCCCATTTAACATTGTGACAACTGCATTCAAATTGGTTAGAATCAATGTTAGGATTATAAATCTTCCAGCTGCTTAGAATTTTAAGGTAAAATAAGTAGTATTTCTGATTCTAGTTCCACTCCTACATATCAGCCCTCTTGCTGGAATAATTGGGAGTATTAATTGTTTTCCTCTCTGTTGCCTCAGACTTGGCATGCTATTCTTTTTTTGTAGATAGTGTGCATGCCAAGTCTGGCCAGCATCAGACAGTTGCAAGAAGTTCAAATGCAACAGAGATAGAATTTTAAGGAATATAGTTAATAAACATCTGAAGCATTTGAACTGGAATTTTTTTTTGGTGACATTTATATAAATGCTTGTTGTAAATAAAATATTTCTTCATAACTTCCTGTAAATAAAGCTACTTTTGTTCTAAGCTAAATGGTCTTATGGGAAATATGTCAAACTCACATGGTCAATTTATGAAGCAGCTCATGTGATTAAATCGTGGAAGGTTATCTGTATTTTTCTCCTTCCAAATATTTGTAGTGCTTGCAAAAAAGCTGAATGTGTGAATCCTTTTTTTTTAATCTGAATAAGCTTGGGGGGGGGGGGGGGGAACATAAGGAGAAATTTTTTGGGAATAATTTTTTTTTAAAGATTGTAAATTTTAGACTTTGCAGCAATTT
>JANIJG010020517.1:4276-34099 GCA_024611175.1 Megaceryle torquata
GCGGGTGATTGTGTGGTGGGGGGGGGGGGGGGCGGGGGGGGGGGGGGGGGGGCGGGGGGGGGGCTGTTTGTATATACACAAAGATATAGGTGTACACATAGCTATACATACAGCTATATACCCATAACACACAGTGACACACACGGGGACATATTGCTCCTTATAGGCTCCACACGTACACAGAGAGCTGCATATATACATATATGTGTATATATATATATATACACACACACACCCCCCCATACATGTACATACACATATAGATAGACACACGTGTACACACACATATAATTACTCCATACAGTCCCCATCCATAGGCACGTACCTATGTGGGGCTATATTTATCCCTCTGGCTCCATATGAATATATGTCCACACTTATGTGCATGTCTCTATAGTGTCTATGACAATGATCTACATTATGGCTTTTAGCTATACTGTATAGGCCATACTATAAGAGAAAGGGCATATACTCTACCTGCAGACATCATCTAGCATAATGACACCTATATAAGATAAAATATAAATGTGGCTATGTATACTGGTGTCCATTATACTGCCAGGGCAAGTGCTCCCTGGATGTGTCTATGCCTCTATAGGTAGAGAGGGGAGCTGGTTCTAAATGACACACCTACAGCTGCCCCATAGCTTCACCCCATCCGTATAGCTGGAACGGTCCATATGTGTGTGGACACCCCCCCTCCAAGCTCTCTGTGCACATGGAGGGCTGGCTTTTATATACCTGCATAGGCTGGCTTTTATATACCTGCCTAGACCTATAGCTGCATGGACCTATGGATTTCTAGCTAGTGATACGTGTGTGGTTTTTTACCTCACACGATGCATGTGCCCTGAAATGTTACCATCCATATAGGAACATATAGGTGAGCGCATGTACACACACACAAACACAGAGCATCTATAGCTCTATCTACAGCTAAATCTATAGCCTATATAGACCTGAATATAGCAGCCTATGTGTATGTGCCATGCATGCACATTCACCAGCACCTACATGCATGCATATATGTAATGACCTACATAGTTAGCTAGAGATGTATGGATTTAATGGGGTGTGGGGGTGAGGGAGTGGGCGTACACAGTCATACAGCTATGCATTTATAGATACACACATGGCCCATATAGGCTCATGTATAGACATATATATGTGCCCATCTGTATGTACAGGCATCCATTATAGCTATAGCTTTGTATCTATAGCTATAACTCCAGTTATATCTAGCTGTATATATATAGTTTATGGGCAAGTTACATATATATTTAATTACGTATGTATTTAGACAGCTATAACACACACATCATATAGGTATAAATGCACACACAGTGCTGTGGCCAATTGCTTCCTACAGATACCTTGCAAATAAACCTGCTGCCATATACACGTGATGTGTGTGCACTCTATATGTGTATGTATAGCTATGTACAGTCATCTGTCTGTGCAGGACAGGCCTCGTGACAGACACACACACACACAGAGCTCTATATAGATTGACACCTATGTCTAGCCCTATAGATAGAGCTGCAGTTAGGGCTGTAGCTTTTAATTTCTTAAGTGTGCATGGGTATAGATATCTACATTGCATAAATACCTACAGGTATGCATAGCTAGGCAGCTATAGGTATGTGGATGTATAGATAGATAGATAGATTAGATAGCTAGATGATAGATAGATAGATAGATAGATAGATAGATAGATAGATAGATAGATAGATAGATAGCTATGTGCACAGCTAGCTGAGGAGCTATACTTTTCTATACCTATACATGCAGCCAAGGCCAAGGGCCCCTGTACATAGATTATAGTTACATATGGTCATCTATAGCTAAAGATGAACATATTTATGTGTACAAGTACCTATATCTGTATAGATGCATGTGTGGCTGTGTACATGGCCAGATCCATGTGGAGATATATATAAAAAAAATATGTCTATATAGCTGTCAAGCTCTGCACGTATACATTGTGTGCATGCTATGCAGTAGTGTGTATCTGCATGTATATACACCCCCCTATAGCTACCACTGTACCTGTACATGGGGTGTCTGTACATTTAGCTGTCTGTGCGTCTACACTGCGCTGTGTGTGTACGTAGACAACACAACGGTGAGCAGTATGGGGAGCTAACACCCCCATACGTTTAGATACGTATATGTACAGCCATGGCCAATGGCCTCGTACAGTCCCCAGCTGTATGTCCCTGGCTGTGTCTGTCCAGCTGTGCGCACACGAGTGCCTGGAGCCGCCCCAGGGAGGGGCACCCACTGCAGTGCCTTTAAAAGCTGAGCCAGGACTGCCCAGGACTGAGCCACCTGCCACCTGCCGAGCCACCCGTCAACCAACGAGCCACCTGCCACCCGCCGAGCCACCCGCCACCCATCGAGCCACCCGCCACCCATCGAGCCACCCGCCCAGCCCCGCAGCCAGCAGGTGAGTCCCACAGAGCTGCAGGGACCAGCCCAAGGAGCCTTGGGGACCAGCTGGGGGGGACTTGGGGACTGGCCACACCCTGGGGATGAGCACCCTGCCCCCCCTGTTCAAGGAGCATCCCTTTAGTCATACGGTTTGGTTTTAGGTGGTCCTGGAGCTGGAGTCAGCTGCTTCCTGGGGGTCCTTTCCAACTTGAGGCTGTGATTCTAGGGGACTTGGGGACCAGACAGGAGGGATGGGGGGGCTTGCAGATCAGACAAGAGGGACAGGGCGGGGCTTGTGGCTCAGACAAGAGGGACAGAGGGGACTTGAAGACCAACAGGGAAGGGCAGAGGCAACTTGGGGAATTTGCCATGCCCGTGGACCAGGGCTCTGCTCCCGCATGGGCCACCCCTCACTGTGGGCTGAGCACATGCCCCGGGTTTAGCGCCCGCAGCCCCTCTGCTCCCCTCCCCTGCCCCACGCAGCCATGCAGGTGAAGATGTGCATCGGCCTCGTCCTCGCCACGGTGGTGACCACCTGCCTGTGCCGGCCCGCGGCGGAGGCACCGGGCGCTGCGGGGAACCACCACCAGCTCCCCGCCAGCCTGGTCCAGCGGGCGTGGCCCGAGTCCCTGTCCCAGGAGCAGAAGCACCTCATCTCCCAGTTCTTCACAGGTACTGGGAGGCACAGGGTGGGCATCCCTCAGGGAGAGGAGGGGCTCCATATGGCACAGCCCAGCCCCTCCCGTGCCAGCCCGCAGTCCAGGACAGCTCTAACCTCCTGCCCTTGCCCCCGCAGAGCTGGGTGACCACAAGGGCTATGGGGACGAGGGGACCGAGGCCCTGCACGACCACTACTACCCCGACTGGATGGACTTCGGCCGCCGCAGCACCGAGCACTCAGTCGATGCCGCATAGGGGCTGGGCTGCCCACGCTGAGCACCTCAACTCTCGGCCTATGTCTCTCCCTGCAATAAAGCTTTGGCACTACAGCTGCTATCGCTCACGTCTTGGCTGGGAAGAGCTGAGGGGGGGACGACACACACCCGGCAGGGACAGATTCACCCCCACCCCGACCCAGCCCTTGGCAGCAGACACAGCACACAGGAGCTGCTTTGTGACTTCACGTTTATTTGACAGGGGACAGGGCAGAGCCTGGAGAGGAACACAGTGGTAGGAGCAACAGCTACACCCCAAGAAACACCCACCCCCGGCATCCCCCAAGCCAGGGGTGCCACTGCTACTGGTATTTGGGGGAGGGATAGGAAAGAGCTTAAAAACCAACATTGTCTTTAAAAAAGTCATCCCAGAGAGAGGGGGTCTCACCCTGGCACAGGTAGGTCCCTTCTGGGACCACCCAAACCCCAACGGAGCCTTTCCCTGCAGCAGCCCAGACAGTCACGAGAGGCTGAGCTGCAACTTGGACAGGCTCAGCAGAAGCAGTTTTTATTGCCAGCAACTGTCTGCCAGAAAGGGTCTGCACCCCAACACAGGGGGAGTGGGGTCAGCCAGTGCCCAGTACCCCACTGTCCAGAGCTGGATCCCCCCCTGTGAGGGCCAGCTCCCCAGGGTCACGTCCTTGGAGCTGAAGCAAAGCCCACAGGAGCAGTGCTGGGCCTGCTGCCAGGTCCTTGAACAGCATCAGGAGCTGAGGCTGAAGGTCTGTCCCCTCTCCATTTCCCCAGAGAGGGGTGACAAAGAAGATGGGTGCTGTCCTGAGCTCCAGGCTGGGCAGCGCTGTCACGTTGGCGCACCCTGAGCTCCCCTGCACCGGCGCGGAGTGGAGGAGATGTCCCCTCTGGCCACCACCTTGTCCAGCCCCAGGCGCTGCAGCTTCTCCACCAGGTTCAAGCTGAAGATGCTGCTCCTGGGCAAGGGTCGATCCTGTCCCCCAGGTGCAGGGAAGGGGAAGGTGTCACCATGTCGGGGGTCCAGGGAGGGGAGCAGGGGGGCCAATGAGGAGCCAGTCCCTGGCACTGAGGCAGAGATGCCCCGCACCAGCAAGAGCCTGACGAGTCCCATGGGAGTGCAGGGGGGTCCGGGGCCGAGCACCAGCAGAGGGGTAGATGGTTCCAGTGAGAGGCGGCTGAGGCTCAGCCCCTCAAGGGGCCCACAAGAAGGCAGGAGGGTGTTACACAGACTGGAGGGGAAGAGAGAGCAGGGGGGGTGGTCAGAGGGGGAACCTCATCTGGGGGAGGGTGGTGCAGGGGCCGGGGGGACCTCAGGCAGAGCAGAGCCCCCTTTCCACCTCCCTACACAACTCCTCGGGCTGTGGAACACCTCTCTCCTTCCAGCCTCATCCCAGCACCCCAGAGGCCAAAGCTTGGTGCTGGAGCAACTGCTGCAGGCAGCCAGGAGGGGATGGGACGTGGTCGCTGCTCCACCAGCATTTCCCAGACGTGCAGCTTTGTTTAACAGTGCCCAGTGAACTCCAGCTCACACCAACCCCCAAGAAGCCTCAGAGGGGCTCATTAGGCCCACTCAGCAGTGTTCATTACTTAAGGGACAGCCCAGGGAAAGTGCAGGGAGGAGAAAAGTTCTGGGGTAGGAACAAATGCTGCTGTGTGCAGAGCAAGCCCAGCCTGGTCCACCCCTGGAAGGCTCCCCTTCCCATCACAGTGCTGCAGGGAAGAGGCCAAGCTGGGGACTGGTTCCAGTACCCCCTCAGGTACCATGATTTAGGGATGTTTCACATGCCAGACATCTCTGAGCAGCAAGGGCTGCCAGCAGCTCACAGCCCACTGCTTCCTTGAGCTGCTGAGAGCCAGGTACCAGGTGAGAAGGAGAGGGCAAGGAGGGCAGGGGGGTGCAGGTAGTGCAGGCGGTGGGGGGGCCACGCGCCTTACCTGGGTGTCACCCCCATGCTCTCAGTGGGGGGGTGAAGGATGTGACAGGTGGTGAAGGTAGACAGGGTCTGGGGAAGGTTGTTAACAGAGAGGAACACTGGAAGGGACAGGAGACAGCAGGTTAATGGGGGTGGGGGGTACAAGAGGCAGAGAGCAGGGCTGGGGGGCAGGTGGGAGAGGCAAAGCTGGGCTGGGACCTGCCCCTGCCCTCAGAAAGCTGCACACAAGGGGCTGCTTGGGATCTCCAGCAGCTCGGGATCCAGCACTGGCTCAGAGGAGGAGGCACAAGCGGGAACAGGAGCTGATGTCTCTCCCTGTCCTGTCCCTTTCACAGGCCCAGGGGGGCTGGCGAGGACTCACCCCTAGAGCAGCCCTTGTGCTGCAGACAGGGCCATCCCCCAAGGGAGGGACAAGCAGGGGGGACAGGCTGCTGAAAGAAGGGAGAGCAGGGGGGGGTGCAAGGGGCAGGCTGGGCAGGAGGACAGGGGTGTCTTGGGGGCCATGTCCCCTCCGCCCCCTTGCCCCACGCTCACCCCCAGGGCGCTCCTTGGCTTTGGCAGGTGTTGAGGTAGGGAGCAGCTGGAAGGAGCTGGTGTCCACATCATCCTCCTCCAGATCATTGAGGCTGTAGACCTCCTCCAAGTCAATGTCCAGCTGCCTGAAGTCTTTGGTGAGCACCCCAGGACGGGGTACAAGGATCCCACCCAGGTTGGGCCGTGCCAGCTGCTGCCAGTGGTGGAGTGTCACAGAGCCTGGAGGGGGGGGGATGACACACACAGCCAGGGGGCCTCAGCTGATGTCATAGGACTCTCCCAGCACCATGCACTGGGAAGCCTCCTCCACTCCTCACCTTCCAGGGGCTTCACAATCTGCAGCTTATCAGGCAGGTAGGTGAGGGAGCCAAGGGAGAAGCCAGAGCCGGTGGTGAGCTCCGAGCCTGATGAGTGGTTGGTGCCGGTGGAGACGATGCTCTCATTGGGGGTGAGGAAGCCGCTGGAGCTCTCTCCATCCCTCAGCCTCCAGAGTTTGCGCTCCCGCTCGGCCTCGAAGAAGGAGCGTTCCTCGGAGTCGTGGCTCTGCTGCCGCGCCGACAGCCGCTGCACCGCTGCCTCCAGGTCCTGCCGGCCCGGGGCTGCCCGAGGCTCCTCTCCACCCCCCTCGCCCCTGCTGACATCACAGAGTTAGGGTGCTGGCACCACGGTCGCATAGGGCGCTCCCCCATGCTGCAACAGACCCCAGCCGGCATCAGACTCTGGCTGCGCCAGCCCCTCCCTGCCCCAGGCTCATGGAATTGATCCATGCTCCGATGGGATCAACAACTCACCCCCACCCCAGCTCCTGCATGGGGGCAGCGGCTCTGTCCCTCCCCCCAGCCCCCACTGTGGCACTCACTGGGCACCCTCAGAGCCGGAGCAGCTGGTGCGGGGGGTGCTGGTGCCCTCGGAAGGAGCCGCTGACAGCCGCTTGGAGCCCGGCGTGCCCTGCGGAGACTCAGAGCAAGACCTGGCTTTGGCCGCCTGGTTCACCGCCTTCACCGTCTCAAAGACACGCAGGTAGCTCCTGGGGGCAGGAGGCAGTCAAGGGGGTGGCCCCTCGAGCCAGACCCCCCTCAACACCCGTCTCAGTCCAGCATGAGCCACCGACACCAGCACTCACTTGTAGTCCGAGGAAGAGCTGTCCGTCCTCTTCCTCATCGTCCCCTTGATCTCAGCTGCCAGCGAGTCCTGAGGACACAGAACACCCAGCATCAGCAGAGGGGAGAGCAGAATCCCCGTCCCCACCACCGCCCACCCCCAGCTCACCACGGGCAGGAGGCTGGACGCGCCGTAGCGGCTGACGGTGCTGTTGGGCAGGCTGCGGCTGCGCAGGCTCTTGACCTCCTCCTGGGCCTCCTGCAGCATCCCGCCGCACTCCGCGTACTTCTCCTGCAGGTCCCGCAGCTGCGGGCACGGGCACAGCTCAGACAAGGCGGCAGCGGGGCCAGACCCACACCCCACGGGCCAGGGCACCCGTGGCCCCTCGCGGGCTCACCTCCATCCGGAGCTGCTGCTGCACCTCCTTCGCCACAGCCAGGTGCTGCTGGAGCTCCTCCACCTCTGAGCCATACTGCGGGCGGGAGCAGGCAGGTCAGGGGGCTGTGGCCCGTGCCCTCCCAGCAACCCCTGGCACGGGCAGGGGACACTCACCGTGCGACACTTCTGCTGCAGGTCCACGACCTGCGCCAGGAGCTGGCTGATCTCCTCCTGCTGTCGCGCCGCGTCCTCCGCCTTGCGGGCCAGCTCATCCGACAGGAAAACCACCTGCTGGCTCGCTTCGGCTGGGGAGGCCACGGGGCCCGTCACTGCCAGGCACAGCCCCCCAGCCCCAGCCCACGCAGTGACCTTCCCCAAGCCAAGCCCAGAGAGGAGCTGCCCCCTCGAGCCCAGCCCCACGTACAGAACTGCTCCACACAGTCGATCATCAGCTGCTGCTCCTGGTCCTCGTACTGACAGGTCTTGGTTGCAATGTTGGTGGCCTAGGGCAAAGGGTCGGAGGGGCTGAGTGTGATGGGCAGGAGCTCCAACCTCCCCAGAGCCAGGAGGTGGGTACAGAGAGGGGCATCCCACCAGCCTGCCCCGTTCACCTCCACGCGAAGCTTCTGGTTCTCCTCCTCCAGGCACTTGAGTTTCTGCTGCAAGGTGTCATACTGGAAGTACTGCTGCAGGGACAGCGAGGACTCGTGCCGGGGCAGCCTGGGGATGACAGGGAGGCCCACTGAGCACCCAACAGCATGGGCAGGATGGGGCTGCCCAATTAGTCCCCTGCCCACTTCCCCCAGCTCCCAGGCAGGCATCTGCAGCATCCCAGCTCTGCGGGGCTGGACCCGCAGCCACCATGGGAGGGGAGGGAGCACCAGCCCCATTGCTACACCACAGATGGTGGCAGCTCCTGCCCAATGCCTCTTCCCAGCACCCCACAAGTAGCGCTGCCCCTAGCAAGCAGTAGGACAGGGACCCCCACTCACGGTACGGAGGTGGTGGAGGTGGTCTCGCTCTCCTCCGTCGTGGTGGTGTAGAAGTGGAGCAAGTCATCCCGCATGGAGACCTCATGGCGCAGCTGCGCGATCTGGAAGCGGAAGGGGCATCGGGGCATCAGGTCACAGCCAAGGTGGCCACAGCTGCCCATGTCACCCAGGCTAGGGGTGACAAGGGGGGTAGCACAGGGGGCCAAGGCCAGGACCCTGTACCCAGGAGCTGTTACCTCCTCTTTGGCCAACTCGAGCTGCTCCTCCAGGAACTCATTGCGCTCAGTCAGGCTCCGGTTCTGCTTCAGCAGGGACTGCCCGATGCGTGCCGCCAGCTCCAGGTCCCGCTCCTTCTGTAAGGGGCAGCTCTGCATCAGCTGGGGCCTGTCCCCTGCTCCGCCTCCTCTTCCCCAGCCCTCACTCACCCCCATATCCCCAGGGTCCCACTGGCCCCCAGCCCCTGCATGGGGTGGACACCAACGTACCTCATCCAACAGGTTGGTGACGGCATCGATGTCATGGTAGGTCTTGGTGATCCTGACAACCCGCTCAGCACACAGGACTGGGGAAGAAGGGTGAAGGGTGAGTCCCCAGACTGTAGAGTGCCAACCTAGGGGCTCAGCACTGTCCCCTCACTGCCTTCTGTCACATGTCACCACTTGCCCCCTGGGGCTGCACAGAGAAGGGAGTGGGAGGTGGCTGCTGCAGGGAGCACAGAGCTGGGCACCAAAGAGGACCTTTTATCTGCTTGGCAGCACCAGCCGCAGTGCAGGGTGGAGGGGGCAGGGACAATTGCAGCTGCAACAGCATCACAGGAACTGGGGTGCTCCCACTTCACCCCCAAACCCTGCCCCCAGCCTGGGGTGGCAGGAAAGATGCCAAGCCCCCCTCGCCACACGCACCACCCCATCCCAGCCATAACGCCAGCCCCAGAGCAGGGCACAGATGGGAAGGAGGGATGGGGAAGGGCAGGCAGCAGAGACAGGATCAGAGGTGACATCTCCAGCACAAAAACAGGCTGGAGCTCCAGTATAAATAGCAGTCGGTGGCACCATGCCGAGCTGGGCTTGCAGGCAGCGTCCCCTCCAATCTGTCCACAGCCCCCTCCCCCAGATCTCCCCCTGAGAAGCCAGCCCTGCCCTAGTTTCTCCCTGAAGATGTGGCAGAGGCAGAGCTGAGCACATCCTCCTGGGCTGCTGCACCCCATGCCCACACCGATGCCCCCCCAGCTGCAGCAGCAACCCACGCTCTGAGCAGCAGGGGCAAGGGCAGCTGCAGGCAGGTTGCCTCAGTAACAGGCAGCTGCCTGTCACGCCAGCGCCACCGCACCAGGCCAAGCCTCCTCCCCTGACGCTGCCGGGGTCTCTGACAGGGGAGAGGTGGCACGAGGACGGGGACGTCTGTCCCCCCAGCACCAATCCTGCCAACAGCGCCTGCAGAGCTGCCAGACAGTGCTGGGCACACACCCAGATGGCAGTGCTGGAGCCACACAGTGGGAGGGAGCCAGCAGCGAGCATGAAGCCCAAGGCCCTGCCTGCACCCTACAGCTGCACCTGATGCTCCCTTGGGATGTCTGACTGCCCTAAGGACACGTGCCTCAGTTTCCCCTGGCAGAGCAGTGGTGGCTGTGCTCAGGGCCTCAACCTGCACCCCCAGACATGGCCACACGCCCGCACTGGGCAGACAAAGTGGGTTAACAGGAGGAGCTCAGCCACACAAATCCCATTACACTGCCCCAGCTGGGGTTGTGTAATGGTGTGCACGTTGCCATGGCAATGCCCCCTCCCATCATCCTGGCCCCCATCCAGTGCCCACTGCCCTGGGTGCTGGACCCCCACCCCAATGGGCACATCCATAAGGAGAGGGGCCAAACTCCAGCCTGTCTCACCCCCCCCAACAGGGCCTGCTCCCTGCAGGGGTCCCCAACTGCACCTCGTCAGGCCCCTGAGCCGTTAATTGGAAATAATTAGAGCATGAGCATCGTTACAGTTCAAGCGAGCGGCAGGCCCTGGGAGACACTGGGGGCTGCAGTGCTGGCAAACACGTAAACACCCACCCCGTGCGAGGGCCCGATCCAGCGCGATGCTGCGACCAGCGCAATGTGGGGATCTGCACAGCGTGGGAGGGCAGCCCCTCGTCCCCATGAGTCCACGCAGACCTGGCGGGGCCCCTCACCCCATCCCTCTGCCTGCTCCCCACCACCACCAGAGTGGGGACAACCCTCCCTGGGGTCAGGGTAACCTCGGGGGTCCCCCCAAGCGACCAGGCAGCAGCTCCCCTGGGATGGAGCACTACAAGCAGGTCTGGTGTAAAATGGGTGGAGGGGGTCGGGGATCTCACAGGGTGCAGGGGAGAGACTCCCGGCTCCCCCCCACCCACTCCAGACCAGCCCCGGTCCGTTGACCCCAGCTCCCTTTCGTGGATGGAGCCCAGACCCCTCTCAGCCGCATTCCCGAGGCCAGGACCGGGCCGCCCTCACCTTCCTCCAGCTCCCGGGCGATGGGGTCAGCGCCGCCGCCCCGCTCCGCGTTCCCGTTCAGCTCGTCGTAGGCGGCAGGGCTGCTCCAGATCTCCATCGTGCCGAGCAGAGCCGTGCCCACCGCAGCCCAGACGAGCTGAGGGCTCCCGCCCCTATTTATAGGGTCGCCCGTTCTGCGCGCACCTGCCCGGGCGCGTCCCACCGGGGTCGGAACTGGGGGCGGTGCTGGGCGGGAGCGGGGCGGGGGCGAGGCCGAGGGGGGGGCCGGGGGCTGCCCGGGGCTGCCCGCTGCTCCCCGGCGTGGATGGGGTCGCTGCGGCCGCACCGCTCCCCGGAGCGCCTGGGGGACACGGTCCCCATCAGGGCATCCGGGAGGCAGCCCCAGGACCAAGCTCCCCGCTGGGGCACCCTGGGGTGCTGGTGGCAGCTGGGCTCTGTGTCCCACCGCCCCGCCCCCAGCCCACGGACACTGAAGGGTCTGGGCACACGGGTCCCCGTGGATGGGGCTGGCTGCTGAGAGGGGACACTGCAGGGTGACTGGTTCCCAAGTAGCAGCTTCACAGGACTGACCCAGTGAGTCACACACAGATGGCAGCTTCTACCCCTTAGGAGGGACAAGGGAGGTTTGGGGTCCTTCTCCCCAAACCCAGGCTGTGTGCAGGGCTGGGGTCCCCATGATGGTCAGGTTATGACACAAGCACCCTGTCCTTGGTCTGTCCAGCCTGGTCTTCCACGCCAGCCCTGGATCCCCCATCGTCACTGACACAGCCATCTGCAAATCCTACACACGGAGGTGCCCAGAGGGGTGTTGGAACCTGCCAGGTCCCTGAGTTGAGAAACAGCTTTTCCATCTCCATCCAACCTGCCCCACTGAGCACCCGCTACTCTGAGCATGGGCTGGCATTAGCCTGGGCCCCCCCATGCCTTGTCCTGGCTGCCCCACACTCCCTGGCTGGCACCTCCAGTTCCCCCACAAGCAACCACACTTGTGCAGAGGCAGCACTGAAGCAGGAGAGTTGAATAAATCATGCTGTGCTGAATTATGGAGGAGCTGGCTGGCACGTAGCACAGGTCTCGCGGGCGGGAGGGCAGCGGGGCTGCCACGGCACTACAGCAATGCCAACATACGGACTGCCTGCCCCTATTACCATCCCCAGTGTTCTCATCAGTACCGAACTCATCGATGAGGGGCTGGAGCTGCCCCTCATCATCACACAATGTCTTTATTTGCCTGCTGGACTCCCACCTGCTTGGATCTCAACCTTAAATCACATCCTGCTATACCCACTGGGACCCTCCTGGGGCTGGGGCCAGAACCAGGCACCCTTGGCCCAGCCTCTCCCTCCTCCTTGCACTGGGGTTTCTCCCGGTGATGGCAGAACAGGAGGTCAGAAACCCAACCAGCTCACCTGGGCACCCACCTCCAGGGACCCCAAGGACACAAGTGTAGGCCTCAGTGTGGACAGGCAGGAGCCGCTTCTTCCTAATCCCCTGACCAGGGATTTGCTCCTCAGGGCAGGACCCTGCAAGGTCTCTGCGCAAGCAGATTACGGGGGGGCTATTTCTGATGGCAGCTTAAAGGTTTGGGTAAAGGGATGAGGCAGCACAGGCCCCCTCCACACCAGCACATGCCAGTGGTGCCACAGGCACGAGACGTGACCCGTGGGGCTCCTGACGCCAGGCACAGGTGACCCCACAGAGAGGGATGGGGTGCCAGGTGTCCTGCTGAGCCGTGTGCTCCCTGCCCCTTGGCACACAAATGAGGCTTGGGGCTCAACCCGTGCATTGTGGCTGCTGGCTAAGGGGATGCTGGTGGTTGGGGGGGCTGCCTGCCTGCTGACCAGGGAGGGGAGCAGCCGGATGGGGAGGGTTGTAGACGCGGGCAGAGCACGACGGCAGTTTGTCCCCAGCCCAGTCTGTCACAGGCAGGGGGTTGGGAACCAGGCCAGCAGCGGGGCCGGGCCCGCAGCCCCATCTGTCTCCCACTGCCCCACATCCATCCCCCAGCCCCTCGCTCTAATCCTGTCCCCGCCACATGTGGGTTAGAAGCAGAAGCAAAGCAGCGATAATCCGTCTGTGCCCCCCGCTGAACCCCGACCCCGCGCCAGGAACGGGCCTCGCTGCCCCACTGCGGGGCATCGCCCCGGCCCGGCCACGGGGGTGTTGGGTGCTTCCCCCCAAGCACCCCCACCCCACAGCTCCGGGGGTTTTGCCAGCAGCAGCGGCTCGACTCCAGACCGTCCTGTTTGGTGGGGCAACAGCAGTGGGGCCACCAGCTCTGCCATCCCCCCACCAGTGTCCCACCCCAGAGAGCCTCAGCGCAGGGGGAACGGGGACGCACAGCGTCCGGGAACCGATGGAAGTTGTCTCCGACCATCCGGCTCGGCTCAGCAGAAGCTGCCCCCAGAATTAGCCCGGGATGTTCCGGGCGAGGAAATCCAGCCCGTCAATCCCATTAACGGTGATTAGCTCCGGTGCTGCCCCCGTGGCCCCGGCACAGCCCGGGGGGTGCTGCCCGCACCGCGCTGCCCTCGCCGGCTCCACGGGACGAGGCACTCACGGAAATACTGCAGGGTCTCCTCGATCTGCCGGGGGGTGAGGGGACCCGCGGGCTCCGGGGGGTCGGGGCGGGCTCGCAGCCAGTCGTCGTGGTCGTAGCCGAAGACGCTGTCAGCCCGCAGCGTGTAGCGGGGCAGCCGCTCGCCCAGCAGGCTGATGATCTCCACCTCGGGGACATCGCCGGCGCACAGGTCTGGGGACAGCGGGGCACGGCGTCAGCCGAGGGTGGGGGGCACCCGGGAGGAGCGGGGTGCAGGGGGGAGCCACGGCAGGACAGAGCTTCCTGCACCCCTCAGCCCGGTCTGTCCCCTCGGGGTTTGGAGATGGTGCCACCGGCCAGGTCTGCCCCCAAAGCCACTCCCGTGGGGACTACGGGTCCCCCTGCAAAGTGCCACCCAGGGACCCCCGACCCAGCTGTCCCCTGCTCCCCCCTCAACCTCCGCTTTCCGAGGGCAGGGTCCTGCTGCCATCTCCTGGCCACGCTCTGCCCAGCCGGACAGCGCTGGGACAGAAAGCCAAGGATGCTGGTGTGGGGCCAGGGATGCCGGGACGGTGGCTCAGCTCCAGCCACGTGATGGGAACGGGACAAAGGACCAACCTGGAATTGCCCCCACTCACCCCAGTCCCCCCCACTGGCACCGTCTGGCTCTACCCACCAGTGATGGTTGAGGCATCATGGCATCTGCCTGTGGCCGACCCGTGGGCTGTGGGGCTGGCATGGGGCAGGGCAGCAACAGACGAGTCTGGGCTGGGCTGGAGGTGGCAGGCAGGCAGGAGCTGTCCAGGAGGGGACTCTTGCTGGACCGCGGTGTCCAGTTTGGCTGGTGTTACGTGGGGTGACCGACTGCCATGGGGAGAAGCACCTTCCTCCCTGGCTCCCTGGAGCAGCACTGGCAGGCAGCAGAGACCCTTCTCCGGCCCCTGCCTGCGGAGAAGGAGCTGTTAGGGTGACGGTCTAGGGACCAGGGACACATTCTGAAGCCCACGCTCAAGCTCCACATGTTCCTCATCATCCCACTTGCTGGTCAAACACCCTCCCGAGGGCCAACCTCTGCCAGGCCATGGGCTTGCGGAGACCCGGACAACACGGCCAGGGCTTGGATGTCCCTGTTCCCCAGCCTGTGGGCTGCTCTGGGGACAGAGGGACTGTGGCAACAGCCAGCACCGGGGCAGGCCCCAGCTCAGCTCCTGCCTGCTGCTGAACACGGGGAAATTACAGCGGCAGCACCGGGTCAGCGTACCTGCTCAGCACCACCTCTGCAGCGTGACGTGAGGGGCTCAGCACCAAAGCAAGCGCTTGGTGACGTCCGGATCAGCACCAGTGCTGGATGAGGGAGAGGATGCTCAGAAGGGACAAGGCAGGACCCTGCCCTTGCTCTCCCTGGCTCACTGCTGGGTCCCTACCTCTGGCACTAGGCAGGGGAAGGAGCCGTAGAGCTGCCCAGCAGTGGCTAGACACCGCTGTTGTGCCAGCAGGAGCCCTCAGGAGCCCCACCTTGGAGGACAAAGTTCATCTGTAAGTTGCCACCCAAACAGCACCAGGATGCAGAGCAGGGACCTGCCATGTTGCTCTGGGCAGGGCTGGGCAGCACCTGCAGCTGCCCTACCCCAGCCATAAACACATCACGAGACAGGCCATAAGACCAGCATGTTCCTGCTCTCCTGCCACCTCCAGTGGCCCTGGCTCGGGCTGCAGCCACCGCTGGCACTGCTGCCCTGGGGGGCAGGACCCCCCTGCACAAGCCCCATACCCCATCTCCAGTCCTGCTCCCACTTCTGCTGTGGTGGGGATGCAGCACCACCAGCCCCCCCATCCCTGGCAGCAGGTTCATGCCAGGGCATCGCTGCCCTCCCTTCTGGCACATGCTCACGGCTCTGTCACGTCTGCAGCACCCAGGCCAGGCCACACTGCACCTCGGTACAAGTGAGCTTGGATCCTCGCCGGCACACAGGACAGGCACGAGGCAACACGGACATCCCGAAGCACATCCACAGCCCCACAGTCCTCCGTCCTGAAGCACTGGGATCACCACACCGAGGCAGCCCAACCCTGCACTGTGCTGCTCAGAGAAGAGCTCCTCAGCCCCAAACCTACAGACCCTCTCCGTCCCCACATCTGCCCAGAGAAGGAAGGGGACCTACCGTGCTGAGGTGCCAGGCGGCCGCTGCCACTCTCCTCACGCTGCTGCTTGGCTCCAGGGAGGGAGCCTGGCCGGTGAATCAGCGCTCAGCCAGGGCTGCCAGAGCCCTGCGTCTCCTCTTGGCCCAGCTCCGGCACATACATTAACTCTCCCCAGCGGGGCCCTTGTTCAGACACGTGTGAGCAGCTCCCATCGCCCCTGAATCCGATTGTCCTCTGGCCACCAGCGTTCGGCTGCTGGATGACCTGGGGACCTGCCCCCCGCAGGCTGGTGGGGAGCTGGGCGAGAGCAGGGGGACGGGGGACCTGAGGCACTGGCTGGTGATGGTGGGTCAGGAGAACTGGGGCCCTGGCTCAGCCCGTGCCCAGGTGCACGTACAGACCCGCTCTCTGCCCTGCCTGATGCCGTCATGCAGCTCCTGCCCAGGCACCTCCTGCCTGTGCCGCCTCACGGCTGGGCAGGGCTCGACCCGAAGCCCCTTCCCCACCCTGCCCCCGGGTGCCGACGCTCGATGCTCGGCAGCAGCTGAGCGGTGCTGGGGTGGCCGGACTGGCTCTGAGCTATTTTTTCCCCTCAGCTGCTGCAGCCGGAGCCTGGGGCTGGGGAGGGGAAGCTGCGAGAAACCTCTGCAAGTGCTTGGTTCAGGGGGCTACAGAGGAGCACGGCCAACGTGAAGGGTGAGGTTGAGGCAGTGGCTCAGTCCCACCTCTGAGATGGGAGCAGTTGCAGTCCTGCCCTGCCCCAGCCCAGGGGATGTCCCCAGAGAGGTCCCTGTAGAGCCACCCTGAGGCAGTGGGGGGATGGACACAGGCCCCAGCAGTTCATCAGGCTGCTGCTGAGCCTGGAGCTCAGCTCTGTCACTTTTGCTTTGTCATGACCCCCCAACACCTGGCGCTCTACCCCTGCTGCAGACCTCACTGTGGCTTGACCACACCATGGGCCATCCCTCTGCCCAAGGCTCCCTTCCCCCTGCAGAAATATCCCCGACAGCGTTGGCCTCTTCCTGCAGAGCAGGAAAACGCTCCCTGCTCCTGCACAGACTTCCTGGCTCAGGCATCAGGGACCATGAAAAACAGCCAGGCACTGGCCACTGCCACCAAACCCTGGCTCCAGCCAGTCACCGCTGTGGCCAAGCTGACCCACGGAACCCCAGGCCCTGACACTGAGGGAGCAGGAAATCCTGCCTGGGCAAGGGGCAAAGGCTTTGCAGCAAAGCCCAGAACCGTGTTACAGCTGTTGGAGCCCACGCGTGGGAGTGGGGCCGTGGGGGGAGCCGAGCATCAGGAGAAGGGGCCAGATGAGGCAAATTCTCTGGGGGAGCTCCAGCAGCCACCACCTCTGACACCCCCAGGGGACAGGCAGAGACTGGCTAGGCACAGCCTGGGGCTCAGGGTGCCCAGGCTCCGTGTTCCCAAGGGAAAGGGGGACACCAGGGGTAGCTGGAGGCACAGTGCACCTGGTGACAGTGGGGACCCAGGGAGCTCTGGAGGTGGGGAGGGATGGCTGGAGAGCTAGGGGCTCAGTGCACCTGGGTGTGCAGGGGATGCCAGAGCTCAGTGCACAAGGGATCTCATGGGGTGGCAAGTCTTGCTGCACTGGGAGGTCCTGGTCTTGTCTCCCAGGGGGTCTGGCCTGGCTGGATCGGCTGGTTTTCCCCCACACAGGGGGGCTTATTCCCCTTACCTGGCATCATCTCTTGTTCTGGAAGTGGCTGCAGCAGGCAGAGGGGAGCCTGGTCCCCCAGCCTCTTCCCCATCCCACCTCCCTCCACAAGCACGTTCAGTTCTGCCCAGAAAGCAGCTGTTGTTTTGCTCGTCCCTGGTCCTGGCACAGGCCACAGCAGGAAGTGCAGCCACGTCCCCGCAGCGGAGCTTGGCCGTGGCGCTGAGCTCAGCGCAGGATGTTCCCTGGAGCTGGTGGGACAGCGCTGGAGCCAGCCCCCCTCCCCAGGCTGGCTCCTGCTGCCTTTGTCCCTGTCTCGCTCCCGCCCCAGCCCAGGCTGCTACCGGGACGGCCTGTGGCACATCCAAGGACGTGTAAACCTCCATGTCCTGCTGTGCCCTGCAGCACCCCAGGCCCTGTGCACGGTGGACACCCCCCTCCTTGTCCCCCCAGCTCCCTCCGTGCATGGCTGGGTGCAGCAGCAGAGCCAAGTGAACGCACGAGGACAGAGAGGTTGGTGCTGACACCAAGCAGGAACGGTTGCGACTTTGCTCCCAGCTCCCTTTGATCACATCCCCCCCTCTCCCCGGGCCGGCAGCAGCCGTGTCGTTTTGATCCGTGGCTGCACAGAAGGAGCTGTGCTAGAGCAGGCAGAGCGTGGAGCTGGAGGTCAGGGAGGATGTCCTGGCTCTCTGGCTGCCTCCCCGTGTCACAGTGATGGGTACTGGTGCAACAATCGCAGCAGCCTGAGCCACCAGCGCCCTGCAGACAGCACTGTGTGACCCAACTGCCCTCTCCAGGTCCCCCACCTCTGGCCAAGAAGCCTCTGCAGGATAGATGCAAGAGGCAGAATTACAAACCCAGAGATGTGAGTGGGCCAGGGCCACCCGTGTTTAACCCTTCCCTCCCCCACCACGTACACCCCAGCAGGTAAAACCCACAGCTCTGCCCACAGCCTCACATGGAGCTGCTCTGGGCAACCTCTCGCCTCCAGGCTCAGCCAGTGCCACCTTGCCCAAAGAGGTGCCATGGGAAAGCCTGGGGTGGTCAGCAGTGTCTGTCCCTGGCCCTGTCCCCATGCCAAGGAGGCCACCAAGCAGATGGGCAGCCCTGAAGTTGGTGGGTAGCTTTGTGAACAGACAGCTTCCACCTCCCAGCACGATCCCTGCCTGGCGCCGCTTCCCCTCACCCTCCCGGGTGCAGCTGCCAGAGTGAACATTTCAGCTGAGAATATTTCCTCCTGCCATCTGTTCCCACTAGGAAGTCGGGCTGCGGAAGGAGGTAACCTGGTTGGACTGAGTAAATCACTTTTTTAACATGGCCTCTCGTGGCTCCATCCAAGCTTTGCTCCATCAATCAGCACGGCTCGCTCCCGACCGGCGCCTTTATCCCCGGGAGCTCGTTAAAGCGAGTCCTGCACAGCAGCAGAGAGAAGATGCCGGTGATGCTGCCTAATGAATAAACATCTTAATTACTGGGAGTTTTCACCTCCTGACAGAGCAGACAGCCCTGGATGGAGCCAGCATGCAAACAACCTGTGAGCACAGGGCTGGCGGGGAGTCCGGGTGCAGGGCTGGTGGCTGAAACTGCTGCCAGGGAGTCTGTGTCTTGCTGAGCATCGTCCCCGAGGCACAGGGACAGGCCCAGACTGCTCATCGCCCTGGCCACCATCCCTCGGACAGGTAAAGGGGGTATAGAGCACAGGATGAGCTCAGCCCCAGGGGAGGGAGCTGCCAGTGCCCGGGCGCAGGACGGAGGTGGCCACGGTCTCTCTGGCTGCAGCCCTGGCCTGGCCCTTCCCCAGCTGACAGAACAGGCTCAGGGCAACAGGGGGCTGGGGGGGGTTATTTTATTCTTTGCTTTGGTCTATACAAAAAACAACTTACAGAAATAATAAAATCTTCCATTCCTGAACCACACTCCAGTAACTGTCCACCCCTTTTCTGGTGGAAGCGTTAAACCACCGTCGGATCTAGAGCCTCTTGAAAAAGTGTTAGAGAAGGGAGGAGGGGACGGAAACACACCACTCACCAGAAAGAAGGGAAACAGGTTAAAATGTGCAACAGAGATCGGTACAAGGACACGGTTCCTAATGCTGGAGTCACTCCTCTATGGGTACTGGTAGGACAGGCAGGTACACAAAGTCAGCTCCCCAACGGCTGATGGGAAAGAATTAAACCGCAGACACCCCGATGGCTAAAACAAAGGTCCTGGGACATGGCACCCTTTGTTTTCAACAAACTCTGGCTTGGCCTGATTGAGAGTCTGCAGAAAGCAAAGGGCTCTCCTGTGTTAGATTCTTTTCCTAGAGCACTAACACGCAGAACAAGTAGTGGGGAAGTTAGAGAGCACAAACTTAAAAGACGGCAAAAGCCGTTGGCACCATATTAAAAATAAAAAAGAAATATATATTCATAGAAAAGACTGTTTTGCCAATGGAAGGTCGCTAACGGCGCAGGGTTTGTGTGTTTTAAAGCTTCAGAAACAGTAACTTGGATGCTGGATGCAGCAGTAGGTGCTCGAAGCAGTCCCAGGAGGAAGGACCTTCTCCACAGACCCACAGCGAAGAAAAAAAAAAAAAACAAAAACCACAAATCAAAAAATAAAACCTCTTGTGGGAATGGAAAAGTTTGTCTTCTCAGGCACTTCTGTCTCCCAAGTCCTTCTTGCGAATGCTCAGCTCTGGGGCCACCCTCTTCTGTACGGAGAAAACACCTGCACGCGGCAGGAGAGCTCCCGTTACTCGAGCAAGGGGGGGTTTGGAGGAGAGCAGAGCCCAGGGTCCCCCAGGCCCATAGGGAGACGGGGATGTTGAACTGGGGACCCCATGGCAGCACTGGGGACGCTGGCCCAGCCTCCCCCACCCCAGGCAGACAGCAGCCCCTACCTGGTGCGGGGGCTGCGGGCGGGTTAGGCGAGCATGTGCTCAGCGAAGGGCGCTCGGACGCCGTCGCTGTAGGCGTCCATGGGGTAGTCCCCGTCCATATCCATGTGCATGTCGATGGGGTCCAGGGGGATGTCACCCGAGTACATGGGGCGGTAACCGGGGTCCAGCTCTGTAGGAAAAGGACATGGAAATCTCAGCTCCCACCGGGGGGAGACTTCTTCAGACCTCAACCACCCTCTTCCTGGTCCCCCTGCCTGCAGCAGCGTGTGGCACATGGTGCTGCCAAGGACACAAGGGCCACCCGTCGGCCCCAGCCCAGGCACATGGGGGAGCAGCTGCACATGCTCCCCCCAGGGAGCTGAGCATCCTGCTCAGCATCCCCAAGCTGGCTTTTTGCTGGTAGGCACCCAAGAAAGCTTTTAAAACCAGCCTGGTTTGGCGAGATGAGGCACGTGCCCCACGAGCACAGCCCATGGGGGGACCCTGCAGGAAGTGCCATACTCACCATCTGAGTAGGGCTCGTTGATGGGGATCATGCTCTGAGCCTACGAAAGAAGGTGACACAAGTGAAGGGGGGATTCATGTTCACATGTGCACAATGTTCAGGGAGTACGTGGTGCCCAGCTCCATCCAGGGCTGCTGCAGAGCTGAGGGCACAGCCCATCCCCCCTCCACCTCATCCCATTTGCCCATGGCTCCAGTCTGAGCTCTGGTTGGAGGCGGTGGTGGCAGCTCTTGCGAGGCAGGATGGGGCCATCCCAAGAGGCCCCGGTATCCCCAGAAAAAAGGGCTGGTCTCGGTGCCCAGCGGGATGCTCACCGCCTCCCAGGCTGCCGGGTCGTGCTTGAAGAGGGAGTTGGTGAGCTCCACAGAGACACGCTTCCTATAGTCGGGGTTCTTGTCCTCTGAGATTCGGAAGAGCACTGCGGCCGCGTAGGTGGCTGCAGGGGAAGGGCACCAGCCTCAGCTCCCAGTGCCACGTGGCACCAAAGCACCAGAAGCCCTGGCCTGGCTGCAGCCAGGGCGATGCCAGGTGTCAGAGAGCTCCCAGCACAGTGGCACTCACCTGTCCCCTCATTCCTGGAGTGCAGCAGCTCCATCAGCGGAGCTGATGCCCCCTCTGCATCGATGGCATCTGCCGCCTCCTTGTCCTGGGCCAGCTCACACAGCACACCGGCCGCCACGCGCTGGATGTTCTCCACTGGCGAGTAGAGGAGCTGTGGGGAGAGATCAGCAGCAACATGAAGCAGCCAGGGAGGAGCCGTCACGCTCCTGATGTGGCCTGACACGCACGGGCACTGCCAGCCGAGCACCGCGGCTCCCCGGCACCACGGGGCTGTGCCAGCAGGGTGGGAGGGGGCCCAGTGCAGCCGCCGAGTCCCCCCAGCCCCTGACCTGCACGAAGAGAGGGATGGTGTTGAGGCGGAAGATCTCCATGCGGTTCATGGGGTCCCGAGCCAAGATATGCAGTGCCCCTGTGCACCCCTCCACGATCTCCTCCATCTTCACTCCATCCTGCCAGGGAACAAGCACTCAAGACGGGGCCCTGGAGCAGCCAGCGCACCCTGTGCCAGGGCACGACTGCCCTGAGTGTGGGCACAGGACACCCCCAGGGACAGGCCAGCTTTTTGGGTGCCAGGAGCAGGGCAGAGGGGCACCCCGGCAGACCCCGCCACGGCGACTCACCGTGTAGGGCTGCTGCGTGCCGGCTGCTACGTGCCGCTGGGCGTCCTGGTGAGCCTTGACCAGCAGCTGGACCAGGCGGGGGATGACAGCAGCCTCCTGGAGCGGGGCATGGTTGGCCGGGCACAGGGCCAGGTTGCGGATCAGGCCTATGGTAGCCTGGAGATGGGATGGGGGGAAGGAGAGATCCGTCTCAACCATGGATCGGTGCAGCAAGTGCTCCTTGAGGACCTGCCAGCCAGGCCTCCCTCCCCCTGACTGTCCCATCCCATCCCCCTCCATGGCCATGACTTCAGCTTCCTCCCACACCGGATCCAGCCCCCTCCCCGCAGGAGAGGCCGGGGCGAGTATCGATTCCAGCCGAGCAGCCGCACGAGCCATTTCCTCCATTAGCTGCCATCAAGGACACGGCCCACGAGGACCAGAGCTCACCGTCACTCCATGTGCAGCACCAGCTGCCAACCCTCAGCAGCACACCCCACCACGGGCCAGCAGTCAGGGGCTCGCTCAAGCCCAGCCACCAGCTTCCTCCAGCACCCAGCATCCCCCGGCTCCTTACCTTGACCAGCGGCCACTGGTTGGGCTGGTTGAGGAGCTTGACAATAGCGGGGATGCCGTAGTTGAGCCGCACCGAGTTCTGCGCCATCTCGGCCTCAGGGTGCCGGCTGGTGAGGTGCCGGAGAGCGCAGACGGCCGGCTCGGTGATGTCCTCCTTGTCGCCTGCCCGCAGGATGGTGTGGATCAGGGCCTCCACCCCATTTGACTGTGTCACCAGGGTCTTGTTCTTGCTGTTGTTGCAGGTCAGGTTGGAGAGGGTGCCGGTGGCACAGGTCAGCACATTCACGTCGTCGGAACTCAGCTGGTTCACCAGGATCTTGAGGACACCATCCAGGCCCTCCTGGGGGAGCAGGGATGGGAGGTTGGGCCAGTCCCCCGCGAGTTGGATCTGGGCTCAGCCCACATCCAGGCTGCAGCCCCACACCCATCCCGTGTCTCGCCTGGGTGTGGGCAGCCAGAGCTGCTCCCTGGGATAGGATGGACTCCTGGCCTTGGGGAGGAGCCCCCACCCACAGGGATAGTTCACATCATCACAGGGAGCATCCAGCCCCCAGACCTGGCACCCTCCCCCTCGAGACCCAGGCTTGCCTGGCTGCCCTAGCTGGAGCTCACTGGGAAGTGCAAACCACGCACTGGCCAGTGCTCCCTGAGCGGTCCCCAGCGTGACTCCAGTCCCAGCCAAACCAGCAGCAGGGCAGGAAGGAGTTAAAGTCATCACGGCCACATCCCCCCCTCAATCTGCAGAGCCGGGAATGGTTCCACGCCAGCCCAAATAGTTTCCATGCTGCATCAGACACTGATCTGCACGGAGAGGCAGCAGCAGCAGACGGGGAATGCATCAGGAGGCAGCAAAGGGCTGGGGAGAGCAGCCCCAGAGCAGAGCTCGGGTCACCTCGCACCGGCTGCCACTCAGCATCATGGGCACAACGCCTCGACAGCAGCTCCAAGGGCAGCACCCTCACTGGGAAGGGAGCCGAGCGGCAGCCAGTGCCCAGGCAGGCTGCCAGGGGCTCTCCAGGTCAGAGCAAGGCCCCAGCGATGCCCCACTGAGCGTGCCAGCAACCGCTGGGGACACAGCGCGAGTCTCGGCACGGGCAGGGCCATGGGCAGTATGTGGCCTCCCGAGATGCCAGGCAAACCCCAGCTGTGGTGGGGCTTGAGCACAGCCTGGCATCCCTCTGCCAGGCACACACGCTGCCACAGCCCACAGGGACTGGAAATGGCACAAGGACAACACTCAAGGGCCAGCCTGGCAGATGAAGTGCCACGTTGAAGCACAAGTCAGGATCCCACAGACTCACCTGCTTGGTAGCCACATCAGAGAGGTTTCGCAGGGTCCAAAGACAGTTCTGGACCAGCCTGGGGCTGGAGCTGGTCAGGTGCTTGCCCAATGCCTGCATGCCACCTGCCAGGGAGGAAGACACCAGCCCGTCTGTGAACACCCAAAGCTGCCCCGGCAGAGAGAAGGGAGGGACAGAAGGGACAGTGGGTCTGCGTGACAAGCGTGGGCCAGGCACCACCCGAGTGATGCCTCCAACACGCGATGCAGCCTCATGGCTTAGCAGAAGCTAAACGTGGTGTGGGGAGGCAGCTCCTGAGCCAGATCCTGCCCAGGCACCGTGCTGGGAAAGCACCTCAGCAGCCTTTCAGAGCAAGAACCCAGGCCACACGCAGGCGGCTTCACCTGGCTGTGCCTGTCTGGCCCATCAGCCACTAGACAGCACCCTCAGCCGCATCCCCCCACCACCACCATCCTCCTGTTTGGCACCAGATCTGCCACAGCCCCCCCAAACCCACTTACCAGCCTCAACGATAGCAGGCTTGTTGCTGGGACACACCGACAGCACCTTCAGCACCCGGCTCGTGGTCCACAGCAGCTTCTCGTAGTTGTAGCTGCGCATGATCTGCACCAGGGCCTGGGGTCCTCCATTGGCCAGAATAATCAGCTGCAAGACAAGAGGGCCGGGGTCAGGGTGTGTGGCACCCTGGTGTGGCCCCACCACTCTGGTGCCCCCAGCTTGTGCCAGGACACGTCAGGCAGAAGGTCAAGCCCTCGGCACGCAGGGATGCTTCGGGTCACCCCTGCCCGGAGCTGGGCACTGCCACAGCTCCCCCACCCCCCAGCACTGGGGTCCCACATCCCACACTGATGAAGGACAGGCAGCAGCCCCCCACCCAGCCAGCGTCAGAGCAGGTCCAGGGACTGAACATCCGTGTGAGGCTGGGATGCCGTGTGCACAGGAGGAGAGGAGCAGCCCAAGAACAAAGATAGAGGCGTTGCCCTGAGCAGCGGGAGGGGAAACACAGCCAAGCCAATCTACTGGCCAGACTGGGACAGTCTGTGCTGTTGGGGACACTCCACCTGTGCGAGGTGGGGAGGGCACAGCTGTTGAGGGGACACATGGGTGGTGGGAGCTCCCACCCCTGCCTCCAGGGGTCTGTCTGTGAGGAGCAAGGATGGGCAACCACCTCTGGCAGGACCCCCCCGGGTGCTGCGGGGCAGGCCGGGCTCCCTGCGCCCACCTTGCTCTCCTGGTTCCCATAGGCAAGGAGCTGAAGGCAGTCGGTGGTGATGGCCAGGAACTTGGGGTTGTTCTTGTTCAGCAGGGGCACCATCTTCTGCAGGCCGTCGGCCAGGCGCACGGCCATCTTGGCCCCTTCCTGGTAGAGCAGCAGGTTGTGCAGGGTGGTGATGGCGTAGAAGAGGACGGACTCGACCGGTGAGCTGCAGGCGGGCAGCAGAGCCACATCAGCGCGGGCAGCTGCCTCCAGGCTCACCAGGCTGCCAGCAGAGCCCCAAGGGCTGCCCCAAGTCCCGACTCCCACCTAGAGCCCTTCAGCGGGACCTCAGGGTCACTGTGGCCAAAGGTGGCCCTCGGTAAAGGGCCCCATCTCCTTGGCGAAGACAGCGCAGGGGACCACTCCCTGCCTCCTGCCCCCACACAGGCTCCAAATGCAGCAAACCCCCGGGGCTTTCATGGGCTAAACAGATCAAGGTCCCTTATTTTGGTGTGAGCACAAGGAGGACCCACGTCTAGGGGCAGCACGAGCCGCCCAAGAGGGACCGTTTGGCTCTACCATCCTCTCAGGAACCCCCGCCAGCACCCTCCTACCTCAGCATCCTGACAAGGGCCGGGATGCCACCGGACTTGAAGATGGAGAGAAGCCCCTCGCGGTGGTGCGAGAGGTTGTGCAGGATGCTGGTGGTGCAGCGGGCCGTGTCCAGGTCGCTGGTGCTCTGCATGGTGCGCACCACGGCCGCCACGATCTGCGGCGACTGCATCAGGGCACGGCGCGACGCCTCCTTCTTGGAGAGCTGGTTGACGATCATGGCTGCTTTGCTGACAACCACCTGGGGTGGGGAGAGAAGCCGGTGGGTGGGAGGGGGTCCCGCCACTGCCCATCACAGCAGGGGCAGGAGGGATCCTGCTCTGCCAGCTGAGAGCCGGGCCAGGGCTGCCACGTGTCATAGAATCAGAGAAGGGTAGGAGTTGGAAGGGCCCTCTGGAGATGATCGAGTCCACCCCCCCTGCCAGAGCAGGACCATAGAATCTAGGGCAGGTTACACAGGAATGCGTCCAGACGGGTCTTGAAAGTCTCCAGAGAAGGAGACTCCACAACCTCCCCAGGGAGTCTGTTCCAGTGCTCTGTAACCCTCACAGTAAAGTTCTTCCTCATGTTGAGGTGTCACGCCAGGCAGGGCAGGGCAGTGGAGCTGGCACAGCCAAGGAATGCTGTTTTTAACAGTCCTCAACCCCAACACTCCAGGAGCTGCGCCACAGTTCGCAGCAGCTCGCAGCACACGGTGGGGTCCACAGGGTGCAGGTGAGATGCAGGGATGGGCAGGGGGAGGGCAGAGTGGGCTGGAGAGCCAGAAGCCAACAGCAATAGCATGAGATCCTTACCGGGTCCTCGTCATTGAGCAGCTTGGTGAGCTCCGGGATGGCGCGGGTGGCCAGCTCGGCGTCATCCTGGTAGTTGATGAGGTGCACGATGGCCGACTTCAGCATCTGCGAGGGCTCTGCCAGGCGCTGCACGTTGGTCTGCTGCCCCTCGAGCTGGGTGGTGATGAGCAGCGAGCGGTCCTCCACCGTCTCGGGGTACATGGCAGCCCGGACACGTTGGGCCCGGGTCATGGCCAGTTGAGCCTCCATGTCTGCTGCTGGGGGAGATGGGGAGACAGAATTAGGCTCAGGTCTCTCTGAGGAGCCCTCCCAGCCCTGCTTTCTACTTTTAATTAGCTGAGCAAGAGCTTAGGGCAACGACACCAGCAACGTCAGCAACCCCGGCACGCTCTGCAAGGAGCTGGGGCTTCAAAGTGTAAACAGATACAGCAGCACAGAGATAAGACAACGCTCAGTTAGGCGGCGTGATTAGGCAGTTGTCACACAAGGCCCATTAATTAAAAAATTAAGGATATCTGCAATTTAGGACCAACTGGCACCAGGGATGGGAAGGACATGGAAGCTGTCCCCATCAAGGACACTGGGACAAGCGTCACCTGAGGGACAGAGATGCTGGGTCCTCATGGTCCCCAGACCCCACCCCTGTGGGACTCAGGAGGGTTCAGCCCTCTCCACAGGACTCTTCCCCCCTGGGGGATTAAACCTTCACTGACGGGGGAACTGCAGAGGCGAGCAGAGCAAACCAGCCCTCATTTCAGGGCTGATGCTGGGAGAAGCATCTCCTTGTGCTTCGGGGGCCACAGCTCCACCTGCTCTGCCCTCGCCTGGCTTTATGGCAGCTCTGCCAGCCGCACTGCAGCAGCTTTCCTGAGCAGGAAGCCGATCCGTGGGCCGGGATCAGCTGTTCCTACCTCGAGCCAACCCACCGGCGCGCTCGGGTGCATGCAGCTCAGCACCAGTGCAGGCTGGCTGCACGCCGCCTCTATGCGAGAGCCTCTCGGCACAAGGAAGAAAGGACAGGAGGAAGTGTATTTTAGGCAGCAACAACACCCAAGGTATGGAAGGTGGCACGGAGGAGTGCCCAGAAGGAGCACGGCGCGTGGGGGAGGCAGAGGAAGGAAAGAGCTGAGCAGCTGAGCTCGCAGACGTACCCGGTCCTGCAGCCCTTACCTTGTGCTTGGCTCTGGCCTCCTCCCTGGCAGTAACTGGTGGTGGTCGTCTTCTTGATGGTGTACTGCTTCCCGTAGACCTCCTCATCATCCCCGTGGCACTTGCTGCTGACGGAGGGCACCTGGGTGTTGACGCCAGAGTGGATGCCCGAGTCATAGGTGTAGGTTTGCTGCCACTCCGTCACTTTGATCGGCTGCTCCATCATGTTCATCACCTCCATGGCTGCTCTGTGGGGCAGGGAGAAGTTATGTCTCTGGCAGAGCCCATATCACCACAGCACCTTCCTGCCCCAAAACACACGGCAGACCCCGGCGCAGCAGCCAGCCCCAGCACAGCCCACGAGCAGACGGGGCCGATCGCTATCTGCCCTCCTCCCCCACGCGAGATGAAAGGCGGCACTGGGATGACGAACCCACAGCTCAGCACTTTGCTGCTCGTGTTCAGACATGAGCTGCGCGCGGCTGCAACCGGCACAGCCGAGCCGTCAGCCAGCGCCTGCCACGCAGCGCCTCAGAGGAGTGAGCAGACTCTGCCTGGCAAGGAGGGACCCTGCAGCCAGACACCCACACCCCCCCCCGCCCCACCCCAGGCTCCCCCAGCTGCCCACAGGCTTTTGAAAGACCAGTCTGCAGAGACAGAACCTGGCAGAGAAAGCCACAAAGTTGGAGCTCCAAGAATAAAACAAACCTTTTTAGAAGCCCTCTGGAACACTCCTAAAGCACCTAAAAATAACCAGGCGAAGCCACCAGCTCAGCTCTCCCATGGGTGCTCAGCACCACAAGCGCCCGTGGTGCGACCCAAAGCTGGGTGCTCCCCAGGCAGTGCTGAGCACCACGCCGTGGCTGCGCGGTGCCGGAGCAGGGCAGCCCAGCACATCCCCAAACTCAGGACAAACCAGCCAAGGTTGCTTCGAGCAAGGCTGGGTTTCCCTCGTCTTTAATTTGGAGATGCAGGGGAGGGAGCATGGCTCATGGATTAACCCTGGAGCTCATCAGCTCCAGGGCTGTGAGTCACCAGCTCCAGATTCAGCCCCACATCCAGCCCCCAGCATGGCCAGGAGGGGAGGGATGGAGCAAGGAGAGGATGGAAGGAGCACCCAACCAGCCCCACCAGCAATGACCCACCACCCAGGCACCCACCAGGATTCCTGCCCCTTCCTCCGGCCATGCGGGAGTGGAGATGAGTCAGAGTTTCAGAGGCGATAAGAAGCGAAGGCAGCAGCTGCCGCCCGGCATCACTGGGCGCAGCAGCAACCGCACTTCCAAACAGAGCCGTAATTACCACCTCCATCGGCACTGATTCATGCAGCGAGCTGGAGCTGGACCCGAGCAGCCGCCTGCCCCTGGCTCTGCTCCAGCTGCCGGCACAGCTCGGAGCTTGCAGGGACCAGCCGAGCTGGTGTGGCAGCCTCAGGCCCCAGCACCCTCCTCAGGGGAGCAAGAGGGATGGGGTACAAGCCCCCCACCAGCTCCAGCCCCCCCCCATCACACCGGCAGCTGAGTCAGGGCGTCGGGTGGTGGCCGAGGATGTGGCTCGCACAAGGCGGTGTGGCAGGGCCTGGCGCGCACAGGCTTGGCACGGCTCGCCCCGGTGCTGCCGGCTGTTCCCAAGGAGTGGTGCAGCCCTGGCACAAATGCCCCTTCCCGAGGAGCTGCTGTTGGGTGGGAGGCAGGAGCCCCACCACCCTCCCGTCCTCCTGGCTGGGTGCATCCTGCAACCCACGGTGTTCATCCCCCTCCCCAGCCACCTTCCCGGGGCCACCACAAGGCCCTGCTCCTGTCAATTCGATATCTTTTGAGCTGTCAAGCAGCAATCTGCGGAGTAAGTGCTGCTCCAGCTTTAATGGGTTGTGCATAATGCATGTTTATAAGGCAGCCATCAAGGGACCCACTAATGGAGGCCAGCAGGGGCAGGTTGTTCCCACGGCAGGGCACGGATGGGAGCTGGGCTTTCTGTTCAGTGGGGCAGGGCAGTGCATGACACACAGCACCAGGGTGATGGGAAGGCCCAGCCCTACTCCCCACCCCACGCCAGAGCAGGGTTTGGCTGGGAGTGCCACCAAGCCATACACACCCCATGCGTGTCCATGAGCTGCTCCAACTGTGTTTGGGAGAGCATGTCCTCCTAGCTGTGGTGGCAGAGCCTCCAAGTTGTGTTGCAAATGCTGAGAAAAGTGATGCCAGCCCATGCTCGAGGAAGCATGGCAGGCAGGAGAACGCTGCTGGCACCAACCGGCAGCAGCCATAGGGACACTCGGCCTCTGGATGGGGCTGGACCAAGGGAGAGCAGACTCGGAAAAGCTCCCAGCACCACAGAGCAGGTGTAAGGATCCTGAGCACCCACCCAGCAGGGCAGGGATCTGCACACAGCAATGAGCTGGAGCTGGCGGGGGGGGGGGGGGGGGGGTGCGGCCGTCCGGACCCTGCGCCGGGCGGTGGAGGCGGCGTTAAATTGTAAAGGTGTTTGGGCGGCGAGTTCTTTTTTTTAATCGTTTTGTTG
>JANIJG010020518.1:0-19606 GCA_024611175.1 Megaceryle torquata
GGTGTCCCTGCCATTGGCAGGGGGGTTGGAACTAGATGATCTTTAAGGTCCCTTCCAACCCTGACAATTCTATGATTTTATGTCCTCTCCTCCCAGGAAAACCTTTAGAGTAATGGTCCCACTGGTGTGCTCAATCTGCATACCCTGCCCATACAGAAGTGATAAACAGCACAAGAAGAAGCTGCAATAGACAAGAGTATTTAAAAGAGAGCCTCATGTGAGCTCTCCGTCATCTACCCCTGGATTCTGGGATTGGGGGATTTTGCATCTTGTCACCTGGAGAAGTTTCAGACACAGGGTGCTCCAGCAGTGAAGCCAGAGACAGAAAATGGAAACTCATCTTCCCTGTGCAACAGCCGAAAGGTTACCGAGGTAGCAAGAGGTTATGTCTGCAATTCTGATCAGCAGAGCTGTCTGCTGATCAAATCACAGATCCAGATAAAGCCCTACTAAGTTACCTTTCCCACTGTCCTACTTCACCACTGTGTGATCAGAATAGATCATATGGCATGTGAAGATGATTAACGGTTGCAGTAATTAAGAAGGTGGATGATTTTCCCACCTAAATCCTTCCTGCTACTCTCTGAACCTGAGCTTCTCCTGTGGTCAGGTAACTCCTTACAGTAACTGCAACAGTGATACTTCTATCAGTGAATGTATCTGATGCCTCAGTTCCTGCTGCCTGGGGATTATAGCCTTCCATCCTAATCAACAACTTCCTGGGCAGATAAGGTGCTCACATTTAATGTCTGAAACTCTTAAGTTGTTGAAAAAAAGGTTTGGTGCAGGGGGTAGAAATATCAAGGCAGGCTGAAGTGAGATGAACTTTCACAAACATTTTAAGTGATGAATTGAATATTCTAAATGATTACAGGTTTGGCCAATCCAAAACATCATCTTTAAGTAGATTTTTTTTTTTTTTATCTTATTTTGGGGTTATTAAAACACTTTTTGTTCAATCTTTTAAATTATAAGATGATGCTTCAAGAAGTATACGAGTTACACTAATCTTGTTAGAAATAAAGTAAATTTCAGAAAATTGTTGAAATTAACAGTGAAGCCACATAGTAGTCCAGATGGCTGCAAATTCCAGAGGAACAGGGCAAGCAGCAGGGAATGGCAGGAAGTCCATGAAGAGTAACTGGGATAGCACTTGCTGCCCAAAAGCCTTTCAGATGGATTCTGCTGAACTGTCCCCACACTCTTCTCAGGGACTTATCCATGACCAGTGGCAGAACCAAACCTGGAATGAGGTGCCAAGCAATGATCTAATGCCTCAAAGTCATCCAAGACTGCAAAAAGGATGGATGGGACACAAGACTGCATGACACGTAGGAAACAGCCATAACAACATGATGTGAAAGATGCAAAAAGACAAATTCAAAAGCTTTGGCAATGTTTCCTCCATCAGGCAAACAAACAGGTATTGGCATCTATGTCTGCTCAGGCCTTACCTGGTGAATAATTGATGCATTTCCATGTGTTTTTATTCAAAAGTGACTTTGAAGTTCCAATCTTTTATATTTTCTGCCATTCTTAAGGATTAGAAGTTGATAATGGTGACTTATAATAAACAAAGTGTCCACATTAGCAGAGACTTAAAAAAAAAAAAAAAGGTAAGAAAGAGTGAAAGGAAAAACAAAAGGCAACTCTAATAACCATTGCAGGAACTAGACAGACATTTCCTTCATTCTGAGCTGTCAGTAAGTAAAAGCATATTGTGGCAGGCTGTAGTTTACCTATGCTTGCATGCAGGCATCGGAGGCTCAGTGGGACTAATTATGAAAATATGATTATAATGGATTAGTAATTCTGTCAATCAGAGACATGCATCTGGTAACAAAAAAGCAATGGGGAAAAATGCCACAGGACAGAAGAAATTTATGCTGTGGGTTAGTACCAAATGCACGTCTCATGGGAGAAAAAGATTTGAGTTATAGTGGGGGAGAATTACTGGCATTGTATATTAATAAGAAAACATGCATCAGATCTGTGGCTCAGAAAAGCATTAAGGACAGCTGTAAAGCCATTTTTACCCTTTATCTCTCAAGATGGCTTTGACTTACTTGGAAAGAGTATGATTTCAAGCTGCAGTAAAAGTTTGCCGGCAGAATAAGCAAACATCAGCATTAGATGGGTCTGCTCAGTCAAAGGAAAGGGTGACATCTCAGCCACAAAGGACATTTTGTTCATCTGTGAAATCACATTCTAGAATTGAAAAACAAGAAAACCAGGGGGAAGACACTGCAATTTGGGTAAAGAACATGGTTTTAAAACCAAAGAAGAAAAGTGTGTTCAAATCTACTTCCTTAATGGAAATCCTTCCCTTTCCTCCCTTACGCACACCTGGTTTGCTATTTATGACCCTTCAGAAGAGCTGGACATGGTCAGGATGTCTCACTGAAGACAGCTGAGAAGCTGTCCCATCTCCTTTTCTGTATAAAAACCACCATAAAATAATTTATTCTATAAACCAATGTGAAGCTTGTAAATAACTGCAAGCATTTTGAACTTCATTCTGTGCTTTACAGCTCTGCCAATATGTGCCCTAGTAACTTGGCCAACTCTTGGCATATTAATATGTTTTATTACAATTTTTGTTCCTTGTCTGCTTAGGGGGGTTGAGGCAGTGTCTGTGTTTATAGGCCAGTCTAGAAGGCACACGTTCCTCCAGAGGAAGCAGCAATCTCCTGGCTCAGCCTCTGCAAGCTGAGGGGAGCCAAATGCAGCTGGGACCAGATCTGTCTGCAGTTCCCTGGGAGGCTTGAGAGCATTGTCATCTGGAAAATTAGGATTCTGCAGCTTCCCTGGCTTTCTCCTTCACAGCAGGGAGGGTAGGGGTGGAGGAACTTCAGGGACAAAGGAGGACCAGGGACCAGCTTGTCAGTCTACAGGGCTAGATAACTGCTGAAATATTGTTGCCAGACAAATGAGAAAAATACCATCTTTCTTTCAGCTGATACAAAACCAGCCAATTAAAGTTTTTCTCCTAATACCAGCTGGTTGCCTCAGGTACTGGCACCATAGCTGAAGGATAAAGAATTCATACAGAAAAATGGACTGGAAATATTGACCATAGAGCAGGGCTGTGACAAGAGACTGAAAACAGATCAAATGAAGACAAAATTATCTGCATATCCTTGGCCTTTCCTTTGACCTGCCATTGTTGTCTCTTCTTTGAAGGCGCTACAAGCTAAGTCTTAGAAGCACTGTACCACTAAGACATAAGAGAGAAAAGGAAAACAAACACTAAACTGAAACGCAGAGAATAACTCAGAATAGTTTTGCACTCAAAGGAACAGAAAAAGAGGAAACATATAGGTTCTCTCTTCTGCTATCACCTTGCTTTACCTCACATACAAGTGCTTTTTGTCCATTAAAATTACTCTGAAATTATTCTGGTATATGATTAGACTCAGGGTATGAGCCTTCAAGCAGCACTTCTGCAGGGTGGAGTGGATAAGAAGAGAAAGGAGGCAAGGCTAACATTAACAGCCATCAGCTAAGTAAGTCATAAAAAGTGCATATTCAAGTATAAGACCAGTTTAATTTTGAGTATAACTTCTATGCTACAGCCTAGCACATAGAGAGACTATATTTGTAAAAGCTACAATACAAAAGCTAGCAAAGTTAGGCAGTATGTCTGACCCACAAAGATGTGCTCCTGGCTCCAACCTACACCACAGATAAGCAGGGAATGTCATCAGGAAGAGAGAGAGATCAGAATCAACAATAAAGAGATAAATCCTACACAGCTTTATAAATAAAAATAAAATCTATAAATAGAATAAAATATTTTTTATTATTTTAGTTGGCTTGGGACCTCTCTCTCCCTTTAGCCAAGGAACTCAGAGCAACTTAACCCCATCATTTGTACAATAAAAAGGGATACAGAGAGTTCCCTGCGACAACCTCACTGAAAATCTATTTGAAAACAAAAACTGCAGAGAGAGAAACCAAGGCACAGTGAGATGAACCTCAAGTACATGGTCTATTTCTTGATGGGAATAACTTTTCACCACTTTGTGCTACAAAAATCCCATTGCTTCAGCAGCAGCAGACTGAGCATGAGCTCAATAGCTCCATTGTGAGTTCCTTTCCTAAGTGGCACAAATGAATGGATTTTCAGAAGCAAGAATACACAGAACTTCAGCATCTACAGTTTTGAGCAGATTTTTTGAGCATTGGTTCCAATTTGGGCTTGTTTTTATGTAAAAGCTGGTGAGCAGTAAGCATGGGGGTGCTGTTGCTCTTCTAGACTAACTTCATTCCACAAACAAGTTTTTCCCCAATGATCATTATTGAAACCTGCTACTTATTATTTCTCCCTAAATGAGCAGCTGAGGGCCCCTATGTGACCTGCGCTGTGATTACAAGGACTTTCCCATGCTTTGGTTTCAGATTAAGCAATTTGCAAAACCAGAATTTTTCTGCAGAAGTTGAATGGCTGCTGATGAAGGAAAAAAATAAAATAAAATTATGAATTCAGCTCTTTTTGAGACATCACTGTTGTTCAGAGTCAATAAAGAGACCATGTAAAAAAGAATAAACTGTGGTAAAACTTCTTTCATATGATTGCTTGGTAAAATGGCATCATGATGATAAGGGTGTTTTTGGATGACACTGCCAGCTAAATACAGTTCATATATGGTGCCCACAGTCCACTCTATTTTATATCAGAAACAAACTTTCAAGAATCATAACTAGCTTTTTGAAGAAATGGCGAGGTGTTTGTCACAGCCATGCTGTCTCTGCAGTTGCTCAATGTACATTTACACTGCCACCAAGTCACAAACTGTCAATAGCCCAGCACTGATTTGATTTTCAGGATCCTGTGTTTGCTGCAAGTCTGTGTTGCAAGTGGACGTACCTGCAATAGCTGTTGCTGAGTTGTTAAAACCATTGAACAAGTCATTCTTAAGACAAAAGCTTTATAGTTTGTTTGAATAACCTGTATATTTTTAAGCCTTGACATTTTTGTGCACCATGCAAACACACTCTGGACTTTTACCTATTACAAGCAGAGAAGACAATTTAGTCCAGGTGTAAGCTTATGAGGCAGGCTCATGAAAGGAACAGGATCATGTTCCTTGTTAGGAATCCTCCTCTTTTGGAGGTGCAGGGACCTCCTAAATGGATAACCAAGGGCTAATCTCCAATACTAGGATCACTTTGATCAAGATGCACCACCATAGGGTCTAATTTTAGACAGAAAAGTTTTCATGACACTTTCAGAAAAGTGGATTCTCAACACTCCAGCTTTCCTTTCTTCACTAGCAACATGCCCATGGGTACTTTGCACTGGATTATTTAGCCAAAACCAGGACTCTAGAAATGATAGGAGTGGCAGGATGTAAATAGGACTGAGCTAGATAACATCATGCATTTCATTGTCCTGCTGAAATGATAAATCCAGCCTGTTACTCACTCAAGCCCTCTCATGTGTTTAAAAAGAATATTTTCATGTACTCAGCAGCAGGCATAAGTGAGCTGTGATGGAAGAAGCTAATTTTTGTAAGGACACTGGAAATTAATCAGCAGGTGTTCTCACACCATGGACATGTTCTCTGATGAAAGGCACAAGCTCACTCAGAGACTGCTGCACCACAAAATCCCTGCAGCTATTGAGAAATGCAAGCCAGAGGCCAGTTGACTAGAAAGGTACTACAGCAGAATTGATTCTGGGTCCACATCTTACATTTCAAGCTGGCAGTATTTAAAACCAAGCTTTAAAGGGAAACAGGCTTGGACAACAGGAAAACCCTCATGAGACTGCAATTGCGTAGCAATGGTTGCTAGTGCTGCTGTAGAGCTGAGGTTGTTCCCTGCCAGCTTCCATGGGATACTCACCAGATGTGCTCAGAAACTGCAAGATATGTGCTTCAGCTGTGGGCCACCATCACCATCAGATCTGAAATCCAGGGTTTGACCCAGTAATGTAACTCTTGCCATTCCTGCAGAATTTTCCTCTTTGAAGTCAATGAGGAATTTCCACCAACACTAAAGGATTCCTGCAAGAGTCCAGAAGCTGTCATCTCAATTTATTTGTTGGTGGTTTTTTGGTTTTTTTGTTTGTTTGTTTTCATCTGTCTTTGTGGTAGAAAGGGGCCTAATAGCAGCATTTACCATGAGCCAAATTTACTGGGCACAGGGCTGTGTTTTTTAGGAAAGAGCAGTCCTAAGAGCATCTTTGAATCTGTTAAAGGGAAATGGCAATAACAAAAAAATAAATATTCTAATGTAGAGACAATGTAGGAAATATTACAAGAAAAAACGCTGGAAATCAATAACTAAATCCCAATCTTTTGTCATGCTTTTTTTCTAAAAGTTTTTCACTATACTTTTACTGTTTTCCTATGTATCACATTATCTCAGCAAATTGGAGCTTTGCTGGTATTTCATTACCCCTGTGAACACAACTGCTCTATAAATAACAGCAACACTGTTTCTCAAGGATAAATAAATTTATTTTGATCATATCTGAAAGGAAAAGGAGTGGGGGAGTAATCTTTGGTCTGAGATAAAGCAAAGAAAATAGCATAAAAGAAGGGTGCATAATCAGCTAATACACAAGCAAATGAAAGAGGTTTACTACAGAAATGGTTTTCCTTTTTTAATAAGAGTTTGTGTGCCCAAATCAGCCTATTTTTCCAGTACTATGCTGTTTACTCAAACCTACTCCTTCCTTTATATCCTGTCCCAGCATCTACCACATTCAGAGGAGTTGGTAACATTTACCTCCCTACTGTGATGTTTCCAGATTGCAGCATTCTCCAATAAAAGGTAAGGTTGTAATTGCTCATATTCATAAGGTTCATTTTCTTTGGACAGTAACTTTCATATCCTCTCTCCACCTGAGTAACTAATTCCTATAAAACTTACAGGGACAGTTCAGTTCAAACACCAACTCTGCCAAGGTCAGAGACCTCCTGTGCTCGATGCCCATTCTTTTTCGTCCCCTCTCCTCCCACTAGAAATAAGAAAAGGGAAAAACCTATTCTCTCTCTCATTTTGAAAAGTTTTGTTCAGATAGAGCTCTGCTACCACCTTTCAAATGACAGCAACTGCTGGTAATTGAAAAAAAAAAAAAAAAGTGGAAGAGTTTATAGCTCCAGTTGAGAGCAATAGCCCCTTATTTACAAGGCTACAGATTCTGCTCTACCCCTACACACCATGAGCAGTGCTCTGCACTTCCCTTCTTCCTAGGAAAATGGGACCACTCGCAGACTAAAAGAGACCCCATCATAAGATGCATGGCAGACTCTGCCTGCAGTTTGTCAAGGCAAAGTTAGAAAAAGATTTTATTGGTATCATTTTATTTCCAGTTAAGTTCCATAAAATCAATCTCTGGGAAGTTCCAGAAGCTGATGTCTGCATTTAAAGGCTAATGCAGTGAGTAGGCATAGCTTGAAATAGATAACTGCAAAAAGAGATAGCAGCAATGCAAATTGGACTGAATAAGAAAATTATACCCCGAATCGTACGACTAAAACTAGCAAAGGCAGAGTGAGTACAGCTGACAGATCTCTGCTTAAGTCAGGGTTTGTAAATAACACGGAAGCAGGTAGAGTGACAGTGCAGCACTGGAGAAGTGGCAGCCTTCCTTCTAGGAACTTGTTACATGCTTTCAGAATTGAATTTGTATCCAGAGACAACATAAGCTGCAAACTATACAAAAATACTTATGTATGGAAAACGCTGTAACTGCATGGAAAAATTCTAAACTTAATTTTTTACAGATAAGTCTGGGTTTTTGAAGTTGTGTTGAGGGAAAGGGAAATTTCAAATCTCCAGGTACAATTTACTATGCATTCCACAAATTCTCTCCTTCAGTTCAAATTGGACCTCAATCCTATTGCTGTCTTTGTGGATACAGAACAAGATGCAAAGCTCCTGCAAGTTTCAATGTACCATCTCTGCTGAGTAGGTATAGCTACAAAGCATTGATAACTCAACCTTTCCTTTCAAACATAAAAAAGAGTTTTGAGTCAGGGCCTGTGGGCTTTTTAATAGTTTAGATCCCATTTTAGCTGCTGCCTAAAGCATAATGCCTGGAGCATAAATGAGAGGGCAGAAATCGAAGTCAGAGGTATTCTGCTAACTCTAATTGTATTTATATTTCAACTAACTCAAATCAAAACACAGGGAATTAAAAATAAAAGCTATGATTCCCACAACAGCCCATGGCCTAAAAAGGAGATGTAGCAGGCAGACTGTGCACACTGCTGCTGTGGGGATGAGTGAAACCATAAGTGAGGCTGCACACAAGATGAGCACGTTTTGACCTTTGAAGTAATTCCCTCCTCATGAAAGCCAAAAACTGGTTTAATACCCACAAAAATTGCTCTTCCAAATAGATACAGACCAGTTTCGGGAGCAGAACCAGGGAACAGTCATGTAACTGACAGCAGGAATAGTTTGGGTAGGTCAGGAATGAAGAAAATTCATGCAAAAAACCCAGCTATTGTTCTGCTTGCCTTTTCCTCAAGCCCATTCCCATCCAAGACAGGCAGGTGGTTTGGCACCTCACTCCAAATGTGCTTTGAGCTAAACTCTGTCCTGACCCACAGCTTCGTCGATTCTCACCAAGACCCTCTAGAGGGATTCCAGCTCAGGAGGTCCCCAAGGTCCCCAACCTTAGCACTCTTCCTTTTGCAAAATCCCACAAAGCCATGCATGTCTGGCTCTCAATGGACATGGGGAGGAGAGCACACCAGATTTGGGAAGAAGGGAGAGCAGATGTGGGTGCAGCCACACACCTAGCCCTGTACTGTCTGTCTTTCACTTGCACTGGCCTTCTTTGCTCCATCTCCTCCCCATGTCCATTTAATATTTAATGGTCCTTTCTGATTCAAAGCTCTCAATCACCACCAGGAGAGCTGTGCAATATGGGCCGAGAAAGGGCATCAGAAAGGGACTGTAGGCACACTGCAAAAGCCAGTGAGCTGCCTGCATATGTCACATGTGGCATCCCAGGAAGAAAGTTCTTGGCTTACCTATAAATAGGCCCATTCTTAACAATGGGAGAGGTGAATTACAATCATGTAATTCCTGGTTATCCAGGTAATTCCTGGAATCTCAGTTGAGGATACTCATCTTTCCTGACTGTGACACAACTCACAGGTAGCCAACAGGCAGATGTCATAAGCTTTAGATATCACCTCTGAGACATTGCTCTATGCAGGCCTTAAACAGAGCTATTTTTCCTTAATCCCTAAAATTTTTGCTTTTTAGGCCATTTTTCCATTAAACAGCTGCCTCTGTTTTATAACATAATTTTCAAACTTTTTCCAAACAGTTCTACTTTTTACCCTCCTCCCAATTATACTAATCACCACTGTTATATTTCTCCAATATCTCTCCAGTACTGCAGCATACAGAAATACAAACTTTCCACAGTACCATATTAATCTCTCTCAAAACTCATTGCAATATCCAAACATTCTTTTAAATTTACAGTTAAAAGGAAGGATTCAAAAATTTCTTGTAACATTGGAAGCACCATTTGGTTTTTTTTCTGTTAGTGTTTTGGTGGGGGTTTTTTTTGTTTTGTTTTGGGTTTTGTTGTTGTTGTTTTGGTGTTTGGTTTGTTAGGTTTTTTGGTTTGTTTTTTGGGTGTGGTTTTTTTTATATAGTTTTTTTTTTTAATTTTACAAGCAGCTGGCAGAAGAGGATACACCAGAAAACATCTTTAATCAAAAAGCAGCAAATGTTTATAGTGCCATTGACTTTGTGTATATAGTCATACTGCTAGCAAGTGTAGTATATAATGGAATAAATGCTACATGATACCTGTATGTTTGTCAGTGAGACAGAAAGGTTGTCCCTTTGGTGCTGCACCTGGTAAAATCCATTGAGACAGAAAGACATGCTGGGAGGTAACTGAGGTTGAGACAAGAAAGTTCCCACTGTGCTGGCACAGCTATTTTGCCTTTCTGGCTTAAAAAAACCCAACAACAAGCCACACTCCCGTGCCCCCACCCCCTCCCACCCCCAAAAAGATTTAAAAATCTAAAACAAAGCAAATAAACAAAAAAGCCAAGCAAACCAAACAACCAAAAAACTAAACACTAACCAACAAGGCAATCTTCTGGGCTAAGATTTTTCTAGGGCACAGACCAACTGCTATTGCCCCTCATACAGCTTCATTCCAAACACTGCCACCAAATCCTAGGTCCTTCTCCAAGGTCTGCTGCTGTTAACATGGTAACTTAAGTGTACCAGCTGCCCAGCTATTCATAATATGTTGGGGGAGAGGAAGAGACAGAAAATACATACATACCATAGGGGTTAAGATGTGTCATAAAGTTGGAAAAGTTGAGTACCCATGGTTAGTGAGAAGTTCCAAGTTTATCAATGTATTTTCTCTTGCAGTATTTAAGCAGGATTAATTTTTAATAACAGAAAACTCTCCTTACAAAATGGGTCTATCCCTAATGTCTCAAAACTTGCAAAAATGAGTGGAGAGCAGTCTTCTACTATTGAAGTTTTAACATTCTTTCTGGGGATTCACAAGAAATTGTTTTCCAGGTCAATTCACTCCCCCAGCTGAATTCATAAAGAGTCCCATCTCTAACAGAGATGCCTGCATTAAAGTTACCTTGTTAATTGGGTCAGACGAGGCAAAATAATCCCTTTAAAAATGACCACCACCAAAAACCACAATACAAGTCTGCCTGGAGCTTCTAAGCAACCTCAAGTAAGAAAGTACCCAGAAAGCATCAGAATAAGAATATTCTAAAAAACTTTAGGATACTATAGAACAAAGCCACACTTTCTTTCTCCCTTCAGACAAGGACTTGCCATAGCATCGATTTGCAATGAGACCTGCCTTTTATAACCAAAGCATACAAAAAGAAGGACAGCTAAACGACCACTGGATGTCTCTAATAATTTGCATTTAGGTAGATAGTAGCTTCCACCAATGTACCTTTTCTTGGGTAAATGAGGAAGAGAAGAAAGAAAACAGAAAAGGAAGACCTGATAGATTGGTTCACTTGATATTTATTCTGAATAGTCATAATTCAGGGGCATCCATATCCTCCATTGCTGCTGTAAAAACTGCAAATGTATCTGTGGAAAATTTTTAGAAGTAGAAGCCCAGCTGCCTTCAGTCATCACAAGAGTAAAAAGCACTCAGCATGCTCCCTGCTTCTGTCCTGTTAAAGCAAATATGCGTCTTGAAACAATAGATCAGCTTCTAAGAAAATAAATGCACACATGCACTTAACGGAAACTTTTTCTTTTATACCTGTTCCAAAAACATTGTGTCACGTCCTGTCTGGGCTAAATTTGAACATATCATCTGTGAGGAGATAGCGTTTGTGCAAACAACATGACAAATAAATAGTTATGTACAAAGGCAAGAGCATTCTGAGATTTCACAAGTAACCTCAAGCTATAAACACTAAAATAATTAGTTTATCAGTTTGCTTGCGTCCCTGCATCTTTTCATAAGTTCACATTAAAATAAAGTAACCTCACTAGAAGCTACTTTTGGTTTCTAACACTCTGAGAAACTTTCAATTGTTAGTATTTATATTCCTGCATTGAGTAGGAGCTCCATTATGGAGCTGGACTCCATTGGGCTGGCTGGTCTCTATGTGGATACCCATGAAAGAAAAAAACAGCACTTTAAGCACAGGCTATCTTGATCTATTTACAGCTATTTTCTATAGTCACAAGAGGAAGCAATTGTCTGAGCTGAATTCATGGTTAGCAAGCAGCAACTGTTAGTTACATTAGGATGTTTCTACTCCTCAGCTATATGTTGAAAGGGTATGTTTAAGAGGAGACGAAATTGTTGCTGAAGCCATAAAGCCATAAATGATGCTAAATAAGGTGCCAAAGGTGACATCAAGCCTTCAGGAATGAGGGGTCCACCAGCTCTGGAGCTCAAACAAAACCATCTTGCTTCCAGAGAGATGTTCCTACACAGTCCAGTTACTCAGGTAAGAGCTCACAAACCTTGAACACTGTATCCATGTGTATTCCTCTTCTAGTCAAGCGAGACCAACAGCCAGCTGGCAAATGTTTTTATTTTTTTAGAGACTAAATAGCCATAGAAGGTATCATTAAATGTCACTCCATTAAATTTCAGACCCTCTGTTGCAATGGATTTTTATTCCATTAAGCTCAGAGTACTCTACCCACCCTTCGAAAGAAAGGCATGTGATAATATTTAGTGGAGCAGCCACTGTATTTCTAGCACTGTTCTGGAGGTCTGAACAGTACAGACCACAGTCGTACATAACAGTGGTTTCCTAAAGCCTCCAGCACAAGCCAGTTGCAGTTGGTTTTGTGCATTTTGGCCGTGTTAACTCATATTTGCTGTCCCTACTGTTCACTTTCCTGGCTTCTAAAACTGCTGTTGTAAGCAACTGAAGAAGCAGCAGGGTCCAAATGATAACTAGCCCTCATCTGCTATCTTTGCTCTGCAACAGCATTACACAGTAATGCCTCAGGCATGTAAAAAGAGCACTGCTAAGTCTGAAACATTCATTCATTGGCTGTAAGTAAGGATTACCCAGTCTCAGATGGAAGGATCAGACATTGCTGCTTAGTCTGCATGTGAGAGACAGATGTATGAAAAAATGAAGAAGCAAACCAACTGGGATGATGTTAGGCAGGTGACTCATCCAACCAACAGCCCTTTAGCAAGGTGGAAGGCCTCTCTGTAAAATGAATTCTCTTCTGGATTATTGCCTCCCAAAGCAATAACATGAATCCACCTAACATTTAAGCAAAGGGATATTGGATTTGACATATCAACAATGATCATATAAGGTCAGTACTGAAGACCCAGCTGAGAAAAGCAGGTGCATGTGAAAAGGGGCAAGATATCACAGGGTATCTAAAGGAGATTAACCTTTGAAGAAAACAAAAGATATTAAGAAATCATCAAGGCAGGAGCAGTCCCACAGGAACCAGCAGTTAGTTCACTTTTCATTGCTAATAGGTGATACAGTAAAAGCCTGCATTGTTCTGCATTTGTTTGTTGGGATTTTGTTTTGTGGAATTTTTTCTAAACGCGAAGATAAACTGACACATCACACAGTCCAAACATCACGAAGCAGACACCATAAAGAATAAGTCTCTCTTTGAAGCAGAAATCAAGCAATCAGTCCAGTTTCAAAGATCTCCAAAAGCCATTCTGCAATTCCATCCACTGCCAAGCATCTCCCAACATGCCCACTGCAGCTTCCTGAGATGACACTGGAGATGAGCTACTGAAAGAGACCCCAAAAAATTAGATTTCCAAATAAAACCCATCCAGTGCGATAAACTACTGCAGAACACATGCAGATTAAATTCTAGGAATCAACTGCAATGGGGTAGCATCTGTCCTTGGATGAAGCTTTGTGCTGACACACTCATGGGACAGGAGTTGGAGTGTAATACACTTCACTGTGATTAGTATGCTCTCATCACCAGACTTTTCCTTTCAAGATGTAATAAAACTAAAGTAAAAGTCTTTCAGAGAACAGAAACTAACCTGCTATCTTATTTTTTATTCAATTTAACTTTCTTTCCATTTGTACAAGTCTTCATGGGTCCGCATGTACCACACACACTGCACAAGCATTTACTAATACTGCAAAACTGAAGCTAATTTGCTCTCCCTGCCACACAGAATACTTAAGCCACTTCAAGCAAAGAGCAGCTCATATTTAGAGCTTACCTCTGGAAAAGGGCCAAACCAAGTATTCTAACAGAGGAAGGGGATGAAGAGACTTCTCTCCTGATTCACTTGAGCCTCACTCCACAACCACTCATTTTCCAACTTCCCCAGCTGGTAGAGCAACCAGCTAACCCAAAAATCTCACATTTGGTCACAATGCAGTTCAGATGTGGATGCCTTCACATCTAAGAGCGTGTCTCAAAAATAACAATGAAAAAATTTTTTAAATATATATATATATATCATTCTGCAGTGCAGAAAAACCTTTCCCCCTAAGCCAACTGAGGTATGATAGTTGTCTCTTCACTGGGGAACACTATCCTAGCATTGCAACATGACCTGCTAGGTACACAGATCCTGGGTGGAGACAGTAAGAGAGGCTGGTGGACTGCACAGCTCTTCTGACCACAGGGCAGCTAGTTCATAGATAAGGATGCTGCTTGGACCTTGCCCAAAGAGTTGTCCTCCCACCCCACAAGCTGTGCTGGATGCAGAGTCAGGCTGCAGTGACATCAGGTAAAATTCACAATTCACCTCCTCCAACACAAAAATAATTTTTAGCCCAAGAAGTCACTCAAAATGAAGCTTTTAAACCTGCTAGATTTCCAAGATCTACAGAAATCTGATACACAAAGCAAATAAGTTTACACTGAATATTTGGTTTTGCATTTAAAATATCAATCTTATAAATAATATGAGTGCTCTCAACTACTGTATTTGTACAGACTACATTAAACTGCATATGGATGATCTGCAATAAATAATACCCTTCTCAAAGGGGCACTGGAAGCCATTTGACAAGCAAGACAAGGTCTAAAACTGAACAGCCTTTGAGGACAGGGCATCACAATGTGATGACAGACACAACGTGGCTGGAAAATCAGATGAGGACATATCCAGCTGGGTTGGGTTCCTGGGCTGTAAGCCCCTGCACTGTTAAATCCATTTGGTACAATTCTCCAGCAAGCACTTCTCCACTAGGACAGTCAGGTAAATCTGAGGCTAGAGTTTCAGTCCTCTGTCTAGAAACACCCAAGATGTTTATCTATTTATCATTCACTAATTAATTATTCTGATGTGATTAATTTATTTAAATTAATTTGCATCTTTGAGGGTGTATTTTTTTGCCTGTGGAGTTTCATATTGTTTTCTGAATTACATATTAACAGAGAATGTGGCTATAGTAAATATGTGTATTTTTAACCTTCCTTTGAGGAACAAGAGGAATATAGCAGCAGGACTGTACAAGCTGGGAAGATAATTTTATAAAAAACACATTGTTAGTCCCTGGGTTCATAACATTGGTCAGTGAAATCTGCTACTGGTGCAGGTAATTTCTAACCATAAAAAAATGGTCATGTTAACAAGTTGAATTGGTCTCAGAGGACAGATGTAGGACAGTTGATTTCACCATATCCAATCTGGATATTTGAAATTATCATCAGACCTTAAAAATATGCTGAAAATCTCCACAGTGACTGTAAGGACCTCCAGCCTTCAAAGCCACCAGTCTTCAAAGCTACCTGTTGTCCACTGTGATCAAAACATGGTAGAAGTTTTCACCATGGACTGCCAGCACTACTGTGCATGCAACCACAGAAAACAAAGACATGCTAAGACCAAATATCTCCATGTCCTCAGTGTTTCCTATACTCCTGATGTACAGAATGCTTCCCTGCTTTTTACAGGGGCAACAGACTTGGGCAAAGTTTTGAGTACCACAAATGCTATGAACACAAGAAAACAGCCCATTTCCTCTGCTGTTCTCACTCACAGCACTCCAGGTATGGAGGAGATCATCCTCTGAGCTGCAGCTTTGCCACCACAGTGGTCATGCTGCAGTGGCTAATCCAAAACTATTGCTGTTAACATCACTCAGCTCCTTATGAGCCTCATACAAACATTGCTTCACCTTCTTGGGGACAGGACCTCCAGCACCAAGTTGAAAAAATGAATTATCTAGCCCTATGCAGACCCAGAAGTAAAGCTCAGGGAATTCCTGCATCACTGACTGCTGTTCAGGCTCTATTTTAACTCCTCCAGTCTTGAAGAACTAAATTAAGAGCAGCCACAGCTCTCACAAAAGATGCTTATTAAAAAAAAAAGAAATTCACACAAACCCAAAACCTGAGAGAAGACATTAAAAAGGCAAGCAAGGATTAGTTATGCTCATTTGGGGAGACTTAATCCTGAGAAGAGGTAGCAGAGCTGCACAAAGAAGCAGATAAAAGAATCAAAATGCAATTCTAATGGATAAGAGCTCCTCTTACCTGCAAACTGAGCCCATTCCAACATGATTTTGCTAAACTCTTTTTCACTCAGATTCTGCTTTTCTCTTGTCTTCAGTCATGTTCCTTTTGTACTGTGTTGTCTGCCTTCATTTTTTATTTATTGTTCTTCACCCCCATTATGATTTTTCTTGGCAAAATTTTTAGCCGATTGCAGCAATCTCACATCTCTCCTGACCTGCTGCTAGGAATTGATGGGCAGCAGTGCTCATTATTTTACAGGTGCTTTCCATTTGGAGAAGTTGCACCATTTACAACCCAAGGGAGAGCATGGTGGTGGCAAAGGAATATTTCTGTCTGAGCCAGAACCTGTTACTAAAATTTTCAATATTTTATCCACACACTGTGTAAAAAGATCAGAAATTATCTCCTTATATACATGCCTATGTCCGTACAAAAATATTAGATCATTGTGCCTGTTAGCGTAAGCAGACATAGGTCCCTCATACCTATGATTTCTGCTCCAGAATCATCTCTGAGCATATCAGACAGCCACTGCAAGCAGGTTACATTAATGGTGAATTTAAGTGCAGAGCTCACACCTGGGATGCATCTAGTCCAATTGGCTGCATTTCCAAAGAGGTTTTCAGCCAGTTTCTAAGCCTCTGAGTTTTATTCTTTACATCTGTACACATTTGCCACTGTATTTCATGCCTCCATTCTTGCAAAAGCCTGCGGCTCAAGAGCACAAGCTGCACCCACACACACAAAGTAGGGAGCACTGGCACAGAGCCTGGCAGGGCAGGAACCTGGGCATGAATCACAACACAGAGGCGTGCACTGCTGGGATAACATTGTTCCCACAATGCTGTAGGATTTCAAAACCAAATTCAGTCTATTTTAGAGCTGAAAGCAAATCACCGATGAAAGGACCAGTTGGGCTTGTTTTACCAAGAGCCTGGCATCCAATGCAGAGGACAGCAACAAAGATAGAGAAACAAACAGAGAAAGATCCTCAAGGACCTGGAAGACTAAGGGAAATAATAAGTCATTTGCTTTAGAGACTGAAAATCATATGACAATATTTGCTTAAATGAGTAGATTGCAAGTAAAATATGACGTGGTACCTTCATTCACATATAACAGGGGCTTTCAGGAAACTTGTCTGCCTTCAGATGGTCACAGGTAAAATGAACACTGGCAGATCATTTTAGACTAAAAAGGGTAAATAAAGAGGAGTCCAGCTGCATTATACAAAGGAGCACGGTGAGATACCCATTGGAGGTTATAGCTCTCCCCTGATGTGTAGAATCACACTCTACAGCCCGAGATAGGTTATAAAGTAGGTATGTTTATTATGGCTCATTATCATAAGTCTCCTCCCATTGACACCTGCGCACTGCTGGCTGGTGGTTGTGGGCCAGGGTCTTCTGGAGGAAGGCCCAGAATCTTCCTCGCAGTGTATTTTTACCTTTGGCTCAGAATGGAAGGCTATGCTGAGCCAGCAACTTCAGAACTGGCATGATCTGGCTTACCTCTGGAGGCTCCTCTCCATTCCCGCTTAGCTCATAGTTAGTCCCTCTTATCTATACAAACCAAGGTTACTCAAAGCATTCTATCAGGGTTAGTTTGTTCTATCTATACAAAACAAGCTACAGCTGCAAAATTAAAAGACTACAACCTGACATTTATGTCTCACCCCCTAGACAGAAGCAAAACATATGTCAGGCACTAATATTTCAGAACTAGTTCTTACTAACCATACAGGTAGGGTATTAAATATGCATTTGCATGCCACAGCAGAAACAGACAAAAATAGGAGTGTGGTAATTCTTCATACTGAAGTTCCAAGCTTAGAAGTCTCTTACAGTAGAGTGAAACCTATTCAGTATTTATTTTCCAAAGGTTCAAGTCAAGAGTCCTAAGCAGATGGCTGCCTTCAGCATAAAATGAGCACCTGAGGAGGGAAGAGGAGGCAAGTAACTCTAAGTGGCCAACTGTTTCTTAATTTTAAAGCAAAGGGCACAAAGAACTTTGAGGCACTACCAACTCTATCCACACTGTGCCATACCCTCCCAATTACTCAATTGTCAGCATCAGTTAATTCCCCTGTTGTTGTGATGTGATTCTTTCCCACAAAATGCCTGAAAGCCATAAATGATTGTGCCATGTGTCACCACCAGATTCTCCAGAGAAAGCATTCCCCCAAGCCAAAATACTTCATTTGCAAATCACACCTGAGCAGAAGTTGATAGGAAAAGCTGGTTCCATCTGTAGTTACAGTATCTCTTTGGCTTCAGCAGAACATAAGCAAGTACTTAAATGCTTCACAAACTAGACCCTTGGAGCAACAGGTACACTTATTTCAAACAAATATATGTATTAACCTTGCTCCAGATGGTGAATGTTTATACATTACCAGTTATTTATAAAAGTTTTTACTCTGCATAATTTACAAAGTACAAAAAAAAAACACAAACAAACCAAAAATAAAAAACAACCAACAAAAAAACCTGTCTACTTCCAAGCCGCATATACTTTTTCTTTCTTTTAAAATACAAATGTCTCCTTTGATAGGGAATCACACATAACTTCGTATATGGGTGCTCTGTCCTCAAGTACCCACAGCCTACTGCAGCCTAAAACTACTGATTTGGAAAGACATAGAATTATTTTGAAAGTATTCTGCATTGGCATTTGTTTCTTAAAAAGAAATACACAAAACACAGAGCAATGCCATTCTCCCACCTGAAGCTCATGTTTTTTCTGCACTCAAGTTGACCATGCAAACTCCAATTGCTACACCAAAGGGTAAGACTGTAAAGAAACTAGATTTAAAATTTTATTCTCCTAACATCATAACATCACCTTCTAGGGAGAGGTTTAACAGATGAAGGAACTTGAACATACATAAGTCTATGGGACCAAACGAGATGCATCCAAGAGTTCTGAGTGAACTGGCAGATGTACTTGCCAAGCCACTCTCAATAATATTTGAGAAGTCCTGGCAGTCAGGTGAAGTCCCTACTGATTGGAAGAAGGGACATGGTACACCTATATTTAAAAAGGGTAGAAAGGAGGACCCTGGGAACTACTGACCTGTCAGCCTCACCTCTGTGCCTGGGAAGATAATGGAGCAGATTCTCCTAGAAGGTCTGGTAAGGCACATGGAGGACAGGGAGGTGATCAGAGACAGCCAGCATGGCTTCACTAAGGGGAAATCCTACCTAACCAACCTAGTGGCTTTCTACAACAAAGTGACTGCATCAGTGGATAAGGGACAACCTGTGGATGTGATCTATCTGGACTTCTGCAAGTTCTTTGACACCGTCACACACAACATCCTACTCAACAAGTTGGAGACATATGGATTTGATGGGTGGACCATTCAGTGGATAAGGAACTGGTTGAATGGCCACATCCAGAGGGTAGAGGTCAACGGCTCGAAGTCCAGATGGTGAGCAGTGACAAGTGGTATCCCTCAGGGGTCTGTACTGGGGCCTGTCTTGTTTAACATTTTTATCAATGACATAGACAGCAGGACTGAGTGCACCATCACCAGGTTCATGGATGACACCAAGCTGAGTGGTGCTGTTGATACACCAGAGGGACAGGATGTAATCCAGAGGGACCTGGACAAGCTGGAGAGGTGGGCCCAGGTGAACCTCATGAGGTTCAACAAGAGCAAGTGCAGGGT
>JANIJG010020519.1:0-11275 GCA_024611175.1 Megaceryle torquata
AAACAAACTTTGGAAAATTTTAATTTTTTTCAATTGAAAGTTCAAGATTAAAAAACAACCAAAAACTTTTTTTTTTTTTTTTTTTTTTTTTTTTTCATAAATTCAGTTTTATGGTAGATTTGGGGTTTTTACAATTATGTAAAATTATAGGGATCTGATAAAACTTTCTGAAATCAACAAAGTCTGTCCCCATGAGGTCTGGATCCCACCTGTGATGCTTCTCTCTGAATCAGAAAGAATGGATTTGATGAGTGGACTGTTTGGTGGATGAGGAATTGATTGGATAGTCACATCTAGAGGGTAGTGATCAATGGCTTGAAGTCCAGATGAAGGTCAGTGACAGGTGGTGTCCCTCAGGGGTCCATACTAGGACTAATGTTTTTTAATATCTTTATCAATGACATAGACATTGGTATTGACTGCATCCTCTGCAGGTCTGCAGACTACACCAAGCTGAGTGGTGCAATTTACACCCTGAGGGACAGGATGACATCCAAAGGGACCTGATGAAGATCATGAAGTGAGCCCATGTGAACTCATGAGGTTCAACAAGGCCAAGTGCAAGGTCCTGCATCTGGATCAGGGCAATCCCCAGTATCAGTGCAGGGTGGGGGTTGAAGGGGTTGAGAGAAGCCCAGTGGGGGAGTTGGTAATACTGATGGATGGAAAGCTGGAAATGAGACAACAGTGGGCACTCACAACTCAGAAAGCCAAGCACATCCTGGGCTGCATCAATAAAATTGTGGCCAGCAGGCTGAGGGCAGTGATTCTGCCTCTCTACTAGACTTTGGTGAGACACTATCTGGAGTAGTGTGTCCAGTTCTGGAATCCTCTGCATAAGAGAGATGGGAACCTGTTGGAACGGGTCCTGAAGAGAGCCACAAAAAATGGTCAGAGGGAGGTAATATCTCTCCTATGAAGAAAGGCTGAGAGAGTTGAGGTTGTTCAGCCTGGAGAAGACAAGGCTCCAGGGAGACCTTATTGCAGCCTTTTAGTGTTTAAAGGAGGCTTGTAAGAAAGATGGGAACACATTTTTTAAAAGTGTCTGTTGTAATAGGACAAGTGGTTACGGTTTTAAACTAAAAGACAGTAGATTTAGACAAGATATAAAGAAGAAATAAGGGTGGTGAAACACTAAAACATGTTACCCAGAGAGGTGGTAGATGGCCCATCCCTGGACACATTCAAGATCAGGTTGGACGGAGCTCTGAGCAACCTGATCTAGTTGAGGATGTCCCTGCTTATTGCAGGGAGGTTGGTCTACATGACCTTTAGAGGTCCCTTCCAACCCAAACCATTCCTTGATACTGTAATTCTATGCTCAGGTCTTATGCAGACTTTTCATGGCAAGTGGCAGACATGGAAAAGTGGTTCTATTCTTTCCTCTATTCATATGCCATTTTGAAATTCAGCCACTTCTAATTTAATTGGAAGATCATCCTCGACAAATGACATTTTTTTGCTATATGATTTTATTTTTATGGTTTTCAAAGTAGCTTCTTTTTACCTTTCCAGTGATGGTTAGTCATATAAAATACTGTTACTGCTACATTGTTTCATGTGTGAGGAATCATTCCTTCTTTATTTAGTATTAATAAAACAGAAACGTGACTGTAAAAATTATTTTGATGACAACTGATATATTTTCATATTCAACTGATATATTTTCTAGATGTGACCATCCAATCAATTAATCTAAAAGTAAGTTTGTTGGTGGAGCATAAGAAATACTATAAGCTGTGTGCACAAAAATTAAATGGTAAGATCATAATTAACTCAGAAAACATCCATTACCTCAGTACCATGTTCAACCAAAATGAGAAGCCACATAAATTCTCATTTCTGAGAGCTCTCATGCAGTACTGTGGTCCACTTGGAGCTGTGACACACACTGTTATACAAAAGACATATATGATTATTACCTAATCCAGAAATCTGACAAAATTGTCTGGAAACTAGAAAACTAAAATTTGCTTAGCCATATAACATTTGAACTGAATCAAACAGATTTGCTGCCTCAAATCTTCTAAAGCTTACAGAAGTTGCAGCTTCTTTTCCCTCCCTTGGAGTTACAGTATCAAAGAATGTGAGCTGCTTTTTCATAGTTGATGTGATAGGTACTGTGATGTTCAGTGTGTTTTTTCAGTGACTGAGCCATATGCGGAGAAAATATGTAGACAGCTAGAAGGGCCACTGCTAAGACGGACTCTCACACAATGGCATTTTAGGTTGAATCTAGGTAGCAGGTTTTAATTCCCTTGCTCATAGCTGAGGTAATCTCTCTTCTTTGAAGATGCACAGAGGAAGACAAATACTCCTAAATTTCTCCAATAAAAGCAACTCATTAGGTCCCAGACATTGTCTTTCATCTCATCTGCTGAGCACACCTCACTCTGGGATGAAGTCTTAGGTTTACAATATCAAACGTGTAAAGTTCACAGGGGAAGGCATCATGTGGTTTCTTTCTTTTTAACTCAAAATTATTCCCAGTACTAAATGAGAAGGATTCCTGCAGGGATTAACAAAGTAGAAAAGGATGTACTTTCCTGTGGTAGAGGAATGACAGTCCCAGCTTCTCAAATCCTAGACCTCACTAACATGGCTTCCTATTTTCCATGTGACTCCCTTTCAGTCAGATGTCAAGTAATTATTCCTCCTGTCAAAGCTATACAGGTTGAAGCTATGCATTCATATAGGTCAGCCTAAGGGGAGATGACTAGAAAAGGTGATGGTACCAAACACTAGGAACAGAGCGGTTCAAACACAAGGGTTTCTGTCATTCCCATTTCCTTCACTGCTTTCTGACCACCATAAGGGAAGATGTTCCCATTTTGCTAGTGACACCAGCATTCTTCCACTTGTTTCCCATCACAAATGTTCAGATGTCAGAAAATCCCTTAATTTCTGTTAAAAGCCACAGTGAATAATGGAAGTTATAACCACAGGCACTTCTCTTCCTTAGTCCTCTTTCTCAGGGAAGCAGCTCACCAGGAGGGGTGATTGCTGTCCTATGCGTTCTCCTGTATCAGCTGTGAAGGAAATGTCTCTCCTCTGTGGGAAGTGTTGGTTCACTTTTCACCAAGTCGGGAATACAATTCCCATAAGGGGACTTCCTCTCTGTTCCCAAACTTTTCCCTTAATGTTTCCAACAACTTGGACCAATACAAATTCCCGTGAAAGGAAGCTGTATCAAACAGCCACTGTAAGAACTTGCAAGTATTGAAGTGATAATAATAATAAAGGACACCTATTTTAATGCTGGAATTTACTATATAATCAAATTTGATTAGTTTAAAGGAGTCCATTTCATTGTTGTTCTGAAAATGGAAGGTGTTTGAAGATTACTGTGCAAAGTTGCACTAGTGTTATACAATACCATATACACTGATAAATCAAAGCTAAATTATGCAGGTCTGACAACTTCCTACTTCCATTAAAACTAAATGTATTAATCATCACTTTTAAATTAACATGTCTCCCAGTATATTTTAAAAATCACTAGCTACTCTTTTCTTGTTAAAGCTCTCTCTGCTTCCAGGTTCTTACTGTCAAGGAAGAAGTGCAGACAAAACAGGAGATAAACCAAAAGTTATACTTTTTGTGGGTAGCTAGTACACTACCATGCAAAATCATGAAAGAATGTAACTTTATTGCTTATTGTTGGAAGGAAAGCTCTCATCATATTCCATCCACATCCTGGCTGTACCTTCTTATTCCATCAGGAATAATGTGCAAAATACTAGTTTATGAAATTTTCTGAAAAAATAATGACGTAAACTGAGAATGCCCTAAGAAGTTTGGCTGATGGGAATGGTAATGTCCTTATTTGTCTTTCTGTATTCTCATGGAAACCACAATGTCTACATGGAGCCTAACAATATATAGTAGAGTCAAAAAGCATACATTAATGAAAGGAGTTTCTGACAGTTTCTGATACTGTCATTTAAATGTGGTCATGGCCCAAAGATGAAATTCTGTGTAGAACAGACTACCAAATTCTATCGGAATTTTCTGACTGTGCTGTTAGTAAATTATGTGTGACTGGCTGCTTGATTTTTATCTTAGTAAACAAAAATGTTAGCAGCACTATTAATATTGAAAGCATCTGTATTTCCTAACTCAAGTATATAAAGAAAAAGTTCACCTTTAATTGAAAAACAACAGTTTTAAATAATGCAGGTAATAATAGGGACTAGATAATTAAGCACAGAAGGGATCTACAAAGCTATTTAAAGATAAGTAACAGAAAACAGCATTTTTTTGAGAAGAGTTTATATTTGAAGCCTATCAGGTATTTAAAAAAAACTATGTGAGATTATTTTGCAATACAGTTTCTAGATCTTATCTTGATATGCCTTTTAAAACATGTTGTAAAAAGAAGACTGCATATGAACATATTCAATTTTGACTCCTGCTTTTGAATTTTCTTAATGCAGCTGAAAGAGAAATGAAGGCAAGTGATATAAAAAAAATATAAGTAGCATCTAGAAAAAATGTTGTGCAACAGTGATGTTAGGGGCTTGGGGATGGTTGGGGTTTTTTTAGATAAATACATAGAAAGTAATTTCTTGAAGCAGTTAATGTGGAGTCCATACAGGGACAATACAATGGACCAACTGGTACAGAAAGAACATAAATTCATTTACTGAACCGTAAGTGAAGAAGAGAGACTTGACATAGCATGCTGATATGTATCATTTCAGTTTGTGTGGGGGAAAAAAAAAAAAAAAAAAAAAAAAAAAAAAAAACCACACACACAAAAAAATTAGTTATCCTTGTACCTGCCAATATTTTAAACTTTTATTTTATTTCAGAGTTATTTTCCTTCTATGTGCCTGTCACTAGAGCAGTTTCCCTGTGATGACAGAGCTTTTTCAAGTCTGACATCCAGCATCTTTCTAACAGTACTTTGAAGAATGATTCACATCAATCCTGTATGAGATTAGTCAGTTAGACAAATACAGCCCATCTACTCAATGGGTGTCAGAGAATCAGTCCCCCAAAACTCTGGACTTAACAACTGTAGTCAAGTTTAGAGTGTAGGTCATAAACCCTCCAGGGCTGTGGTAGCTGCAGTTTATTTGATAGCTGCAAGTCACTGAGGACCACATCACTGTCAGTGAAAGACTCATATATTCTTCCAGGATAGGACTTGGATCAAATCCAAAATCATGCTGCGAAGTTTAATTGAATGAATGAAACACAATGTTGGTTTGACAGCTGTTATATTAGAATCCAGGCTTTTAATTCCTTGCTCACAAATGGCTCTCTACATGCAGGAGGGACTAATGGATTGTTCCATTTAACACCAGTAATTCAGAGCCTATAGGGAGCTCTCCTGCACACAATGCAAATTCTAGGTGTAAATACCAAAAACATTCCCAAGTACGTCAATTAAACACCTTCGGACATTTTAAAAAGTAACATAGTCTTAAGACTAGCAATCAAGTCTTAAGACTAGTAATCACGTTCTGCAATGAAATGTGTACAAAACATATGTGCATACATACATGTGTATGCATAATTACTTATGCTATAGCGAGATATTTCAGTCTGGGCTTGGCTTGCTAAGACTTGGCTTCTAGTTTTCTATTCCAATTTTGAATTGAAAAAAATGTTAACAAAAAATTGTCTTGCCTTCAGTCTATTCAGTATCATGAATTATAACTGCCTGTGCCCAGGCTGGCATCTTTTAAAATGAGCACTCTGAATTGCAGAAAACGTGACAACCTAGAACAAAGATTCGAGTAGGCAGAGAAACACAGCTTGAAGGCATATAATGGTGTTGAAATGTAGCTGTCATTTGGAAATGCAAAGATTTGAAAATAATTCTTCACTTACCTGCCAGGATGGTTTGGATGAAAGGAGGGAGTAATTGTTGCTTCTTAAATAAGTGAAGACCTGAAATAAAGGTGTGAGCTCTTAGCTTTTTAGTCCATTCTTAAAAATGTACCAATAGAGAGCAGAAATAAACTCTAAGAATTAGATGTTTTAGCCACATGGGCAGTCATTTGGATCTTGAATAATGGATTGCAAAGTCAGGTCCTTAAGCCCGTCACTGCTATTGCATTAGATTCAGTCAGCAACACCACATTATATAGACCATATGTGATAATCAGATTTCATTTCACAACTGCATATGGCTAGATACAACACTGTGCAGCATCTGATTGAAGGTGGAGAAGGAAACATTACTAAATATTTGTTTAATATCACCATTGATCTTAAATTATTAAAATTATCACCTTTAAAATCAAGAAGATATGATCTCAATAAAAAAATTATAAAAGAGGAGTATTTAAGTTCATTTGCATGAGTTAGGATGATTAGACTTCTAAAATCTCTTGTGATGTCTCATTTCCTAAGGGAAAGAATGCCAGGAATTATCTCCTCTTCCTTTGGTACTTTCTTGGTACATAATTTGTGCAGGCAACCAAGTACTTTCATTCCTGACTCTTAAGATTCCCTTTTTTAATTGAATAAAAAAATGTAAATACAAATATGCTGACAGAAAAATTATCAGGGAGTTCACCTGACAAAAAAATATTTCTAAATAATTTGAAAATTTGAAGAGATAGGGAAATCTGTCTGCTACTTTTGTTATGGTTAACATTCCATGTGTGAAACACTAACCCAACTCAACTCAGTGACAAAATTTTCTTTGGCAAGATATCTAAGATATCATCACCAATTTTTTAAAAGTGCCCTTTTCCTATTATAACAGCTATTGCTCAGAGAGTAAAGTGAGTTTAAAGTTTCATTAACAGCAAAAACATAGTAAGTAAACCGGGTCAAAAATATGTCACATTTTCTGTTGCACCTTACCCAGAGGCAAAATATGCCTGTGGATAAACATTCAAAGTTTAGGCCTACTGCATTATTTACAAAGTGTTAAGTGCACACATGTAAAGCCAACTTCTAAACATAAAACCTACAAATTCAAATGAAGGAATATTGATTGCAATAGAGACAAAATCCAGGATGAAGATTTTATGCCATTTAGTACACTATCACTTTTTGTGCCATCCCTGCAACATAAATATTATGATGCAGTACTGAATTTCTTACTATTTTTAAGAAACACACTCTTCCTTGTGTAGTGGATGAAGTGGTCAGCACATAGAGTAATCTCTATTCTTCTTGATTAACATGTGTCCCTGTCACTTTCCATGCATCATACACTGCTAAAAAGACAAGAGAATTCTTTTTCTCCCTGGTATGCCACCCCTTGGAGTATTTCAAAAACATCAGCAAAATTATTTTCACAATTATTGTCTATGGTTTACACAGAACTTAAACAGAGAAATGTAGTTGAAACTATGGATGCTTTTAGGAGTATTGCATATGGTACAGATACTTTTCTATGCAACTGAATCCTGTTCTAGATCTCCAGTGACTATAGTAGGAATTTAGACATTTAGTACATGTACAGATATGTATTTACAGACACTGCCCCATAAATAATCTGAAACCTGTTGAAGATATGTAATGCTGCCTTGATCAAGTAAGCAGGTCTATTATTTATCCAAGGCTAACTAGATAGACCTTTCACTCTTTATTATCATCTGAAGCCTAGGCAAAAAGACAGCAAAACCTTCTGGAAAAAAGAGAGAGGTTCTGGGGTCTCTCTCTGGTTTTGAAGACTCTCTGAAGATCCACTTCATATTCACTTACTGTAAGCAGCAATTGTTTTCAGTACTTGACCAGAGTGTCTATTAAACCTTCGTAGCATACACAGGTTTTTTCTATCTGGGAATAGAAAGGAATCTTTCTACTGGGGTATCTTCTGTAGAAATGCTACAACTGCAGTGATGAAGACTGCAAAATCAAGCCACTAATAAATTCCAAATTCAAAAACTGTCTGCTTTTTCAAGACTAGTAGAAGACACAGATTATGTAATTAATAGGAAACTAAAAGATGTATTTGCTTTCAGATTTACTTAAATCATCTTGGACAGGTCACAAAGGGAAAAAGCCCACTGGTTTATCTGTCTTTAAAATAAAGAAAACATATTTTGCAAAATACTTCTTCTAACAGTAATATGATCACCTTCCAGCATGGGCATTGAAGGAAGCACTATATAATTGACTATAATAATTTTCATTTTATATAGAGAGTTGAATATGTTGCCTCTTGTAATTCAGCCTTCTTCACTAGGTTATAATGATCACCTGGATGTTTTACTTTCTACTGACAGACTCAGAATGCACGATGAGCAATCTGTTAATATATAGATATGTATTAAAACTTCAATACCTTCAAGAGCAATACTGGATGGCAATTATTATTAATTAAGAGGTATCACAGATTATGTTGGCAGTATTGACACTTAGAAATTGAAGTCAAAATGGAACTACCACAGTAGTGGGCAATAACATTCTTGTGCCCATGGACTTAGACATCTGCGGGTAGCAATAGGAATAACAATGAGGACACCATCTGCTGAGCTCTGAAATGAGCTCTTTATTCATGCTTGGCAGACCTGCAAAAAAAAGGAGGGAGAAGGAAGGGGTGTGAAGAGTCTGTAGCCAAAATTTGCAGCTAGATAAAGGTAAGCCCAGCAGATGTCAGCACTTCCCTCATAGGGTTTTGTTTGCCCATCCGCTATTTTTCCATACAGACTACAAGCCATCATTCAAGGGACTCACTGAAATTGCCAGTGATGCTTTCCCAAGCCTGGTACTTTCAGCAATCAGGTGCTAACAAAAAGTAAATACATGCTGCTGTGAAACAAATATAGATCCTAACGGAATCCAACTGCAATAATTGAGATGAAAGAATGCCTTTGGTGATTTCTGCAGGATAAGCTCAACTAAATGCTTTACAGAGAAGGTGCATCAGCGATATTTCCTTACATAGAAGTATGTAAGCTCAGACCTCCAGCGTTTTAAACATTAGTTATTGGAACCTTCAGTTCACAAGTACAAGCTGAAAGGCAAAAGAAAGCTCCTATTGATCATGTTTTCAATTACCAGTAATATAAAGCAGATTTAGAAAGCATCGTACAATTTTACAAAGGGTTTCAAATGAACACAGGACACTTGAGGCCATACCTCAGTAAACATGATTTTTACCATCATTAGTAAAAGTCTGTAGGCTTTGTGCTGACCTGGCAGCCTAGGGTCTAAAGGTTTTTGGTCTTGTCCTTGCCTGAGCTGATCTTAGCTTGCTCCAGTAACTGTGTACTGGTCAATTGACTAATGCCTGTCCTGTTGTAACTTCATCACTAAGAATTCTGCAAGTGGCAAAGGCCTAACAAATCTGGATATTCATAATGAGACAAGCAACAGCCCCTTGTATCAGGTGGGGCAGGTGGAGGCTGCTGTGCAGCTTTCACACTTCACTTGGGAACCAAGGAAAAGCAGGTTGATCTTGTTGGCAAAATATGAGATAACAGGAAGTAGACCCAAACAATTGTAAGACTATTACTGATGAGACACCTCTGTATTAATTTGAACAATGAATATGCATTTTTCTAACAGGGTTAATAATTTTGACTATTAAAATATTAATTTGACTAAGAGTATATACTTAGTTTCAGGTATATGTTGTGTTCCTTTCTGTTTATAACAAAATCTGTAGTGTATCAATATGCTTTACTACGAAACCTATGCCCTCCTGGACCAGCACTATACATTTTATTACTAACACATTAATACATTTCTGCTGAATTAGCAAGAGCACATAACACAAACTTTATATTAGATTTATACTGTTATGCTGGCTTTATGTCAGCTGTGGGAGGGCAGATGACACATGATAAAACCATGGTATGTTAACAATATAAAGTTAATATACCAGAAGTTCTGCACTGATTTGAGCCGATAGAGCAAGTCTATATAGGATCAGCACTTAGCTCCTCACAGCTGCAACAGCAGCAACCTGGTACTGGGAACCTGAAGACAGGGTTTCCTGGAGCATAAGATCATGGCTTCAGAAACTCTGGTGTTAACAGTTTTTACTGTGTCTCCATTTAAGGCCCAGAGCAGGCCCATGTGAAACACAGAGCAGGATTTCTCTCTATTAGCTCCCTTCCCTCCCAGGGAGGATAAAAAGGGGAATAAGGAGCAGGGAGGGGAAGCCTCACCCAAGACTGGAAGTTAAAACTATCAACAAATTTAATGATTAACATAAAAACAGAAAAAAGGTGTATTAAGGGAAGACAGATCTAGAACTATATACAAAACACAATCTTGGATGACAATGGATTGCACCGTGCACATGGAGTCAGGCTCAGCCCTACTGAGATACCACTACAACAGCAGAGCCCAACAACAACCAACCTACCCCCGATCTTCCGGTTTCCTCCTTATATGGAGTGTGGCAGGGAAGGGGAGGGACTAGCAGCTGCCCTCTGATTCCTCAGGGTCCTGTGATTATAACCTGTCTCTCCCACTCAGTCTGTTCATCATTAAACCACAAGAGATTGCTGTCCTCTCTCCCTTTACAATTTATGTCAGCTCCAGAATGTTCATATGACAAAGAACACTTCTTAGGATTCAATAACTGAAGGATATTGTGTGAATATGCTGATTATTTTTCTACTGAATGCTTACATCAGTCACTGTATCTTCCCTTCTCTCTCTCTCTTCTCCCTTCTGTCTCTGTTTACCATTCTCCTTGATTTTCTCCTTTCTGGCTGTGTTCTTCACTACTTATTTCTTTGTTCTTTCTTTTGCCTTCCCTGCTTCTTGATGAGTCTCTCTGCTCTGGCTTTACTACAATTCACTCTGCCCCTCCTCCTTGATGATCTTTCTCCTGTGTTGAGCCCTTTTCATCAGCTTTATCAAGACATCTCCTTTATCAAGACTGACATGCTGGTTCTTGTTTTGAATAAGATGTTTGTGTTTATGGAAACAATTGCTGGGTGAATAGCTTTGCTTTGACTACAAAGCTGTATGTGGTACTATTAATTTAGCACTTTCAATTTTTAATAAAGCAGTAAATGGGAGGTAAATAATGGGATTTCACATAATGAATTTAAATTTATTTTAATTTGTGTTCAATAAGTACCTGAGAAAAAACATGTAAGAAGGTAGTAATTATTTGAGAGAGCTCAGGCTGGCAATATAAAAATGTAGTCAATTGAAATTAAAAAAGAGAGACTAATAATAAAAATTAAATAAAATAAATAAGATAATGTGGAGCAGTGAAGAAACTCTCAGTTTGCATATACTCCTAATCAGACAACTAAAACTCTAAAACTTACCTGTCCAGGGATGGAGCTTACACCTAGAAAATAAAAAATAATAATAAAAAATAATTAAAAAAAAA
>JANIJG010020520.1:0-30302 GCA_024611175.1 Megaceryle torquata
CATCTCTGACTTGCTGCATACTTTAGACACCAGTGTTTTACTTCAGTCACTTGCTGATGCTGGTTTTTGTCTAACCAACTGCTTAGCTCTTCAATCTCACACAACTAATTCAGCACAGTCAGAAATTCACAACCCTGTTTGTTAGACTTCCTTCAGGATAGGCTGGACTACATGACTGGGGCTCACAGGGCAAGTTTCAGCAAATTTTATTTCAACTTCTACTGGATGTCCATTAGTGGTTGATGACCTATATCAAAAATACACACCAGAATGCCAATAACTGTCAGTTTACTATACTGACACATTCATCTTTTACTCTAGCTTATCTTAATCAGAATCAATTGTCTTCCTTGGATTCAATGTCAACCAGTTTGTTTTCATCTAGTGTAGTACACAAGAATCCATACATCCTTTCTCAGAAGCACTTACTTGTAAGTCACAGTGTCTGGCTGCATCAACGATACAACGTTCCAGCTGGAAAGCATCAACAAAAGGAACCAGGCTAGACAGACGAGAAAATTCAATGCTTTGATAAATCTGGGCCACCTGCATGTGAACAGAAACATTAGGTATTGTTCCTCATTAAAAAGAGATCAGAAATAAAAGTTGTATGGGCTGTAAAGCTAACTTAAATTGTCGACAAATTAATGTGTCCATATTAATACCACTGCAGATACTCTTTCAAGATTTTATTTCTGTACTGTACTCAAACTTAACCAAAGATTAAATGTCATTCCTGAATGGCTTCTTTGTATGAAGGAGACTGGCAGCAGTAACTATATACAGCTATGCTGCTAATTAGCCTTCAACTATTTTCTTTAGCACATCAGAAATAACACTGCTCGCCACTTGTAATGAAAGCAGGTCAATGAAATGTGCATTTTATAAAACACCTAACCACAAAAAAACCACACAAACAAAACAGAAACAAAACATCCCACCCAAACCTTGCTCCAAAAAACATTTTAAGAAACAATGAATTACCTTAAAAAAAGACATCACAGATTCACAGTGAAGAAAGTCTAGGCAAGAGATTTTGCAACTGTATACAACCACTATTAAGAACAGCTACTATGGCTGTGCCTAAATGATGTAAAAACCTGAAGATATACATTATATACTGGAAAGAAAGTATTTTTAAATCATAGTGGTCTTCTCTCTGATGAAAAAAAAATACTTCAGTGAAGAAGATGCCAACTTAATATTCTTCCAGAGCATTTTCTAACTTACGTACTCCTATGAATGTACACTTCTTTACTCATACCTGCTGCAGAAGGCGAAGAATGGTATTGTTTTGCAGGTGAGGAACATACAGCTGCAGTTCAGGTTCTTTTTCAGCTTGGTCTTTCACCCAGTTCAGAACCTAGGAAAATTCTGAAAAGTTACTCTGTCTGCATCAACCCTGTTGAAGTTTCAACATTAAAGTACGAAGCGTGGCTCTTAAATACTTTGGGTTTACAGCTCACGAAACGGTGGTGCTTCTGTCCAGATACCACACTGTTTTACTGCAGTGTTATCTCTTGATCAGAGCATTTCTATAAAGGATAGCTAATGTTCTTTGTACGAAGGCGACTGACAGTACTGGCAACATTTACCACACTGCTAATTTACCTTCAAGTTCTTTTTAGCACCTCAAATATCTTTGTTCCCACTATCAAAGATAAAGAACATGATGTGCTTCATCAATTGCAGAATTAATGTCAAGTGCATCAGCAGCTCCCAATACTCCCCATTTTAATAGTAAAAGCAGTCATCAGTGTATTTTTCCCCTTCCCACACAACCCACTTGCATACGCACCTGTGCGCACAGTTTTCTCATTCCTACATGAAATTTAACTCAGTACAGTCTCCACCCACAAGACCTTCTGATATGCTCCCCCAACTCCACACCTTTATAGAGGCCCCTCTGAATAGCACCCTAGAGACCTAAATTAATTTTTATTGTATTTCAGTAATTTTGTGTGTGATGTGTATCAGATGTTATGGCACTGTAATGGCATTTGAGCAAATAAAGCCAACTACTGAAAATTCTGGCAACATTAACAGCCAGTTGGCATTGACTACAAATCAATATTTAATTAACAGACCATTAGTCAAGACTAATTACTATATACACAGTGCTACAAACTTACCTTGCTGACACGGCTACATAACTTGAGCGGGTGAAAGTCGACTTCAAGCCAATTGTAAAGTTCTTTCACTTCTGGAACAACGTACTGCACTACATTGAATCTTACCTACAGTCAACAAAAAAAAAAAAGTCAAAGACCTCAAAATAAATACAATAATAACAAATAGTTATGCTTTAAAAATTGTATATTCAAGAAGTTCAATAGGGAGCACGCGTATCTTTGAATACAAGAGACAATTTACTTTTTGTTACAGCATTCTTAATTGCAGTGACAATAACTCCGTGCCGTAGCACTTAAATTTATTTAAAAATGGGAATATAGACAAAAACATAAAAACAAGATTAAATATTTAGAGTACCACCCACAACTTACTAGTTATTTCCAAGATACAAGTCCTACTGCACAGACCTAGGCCCACATCCAAGCTAAAACCACACATCTCGGTACATGAGTAAAGTTTTGCAGTTTTAAATTATGGGTTTAAGGCAAACTGAAGAGGTACCAGAAGAATTTATGCAAGCTGTAAAATGAACCTCGAATGTAAATCTTAGGCATACATGCAAATAACTGCAAGAAATTCAAACATCCTCTGAAAACACCTAACTATGGTTGAATGCCTAACTTGTTGACAAATATCTGGGAAGGTCTGAAGTCTCCCTTCAAATTAAACACAAGTAAATTTTTTTATAATCATTCAGGTCCCTTACAGTCTGCTATTGGTTATCTGACCACTGCTTATCCAAAATACATTTCTTTAAAACAGAGAAGGAAACACTTGGTTCAGTTAATTACGCACCTTAGAGAGTAGGGAAAAAAAACAACAAAACCAAAAACAAAAAAAAAACACTAAAGTCCTAGTTCACAACCCTTTTCAGATCCCTCAGAGTTTCAAAACAACATTTTCTGCTTGGGTGACATAAAGGACAATACTGAATGTGACTCTTCAGTGCACACAAGCATTCACGCCTCCCATTACTGACACCATTTCTAAACAGTCCTTCCTGGGAATCTGACATTTTAACACTATCCTGTAAGTCATGCAATTAACCATAAAGCTGGTTTAACTTTTAAACTGCTGTCCCATAACTCAGCACAACACTCTAGAAGGAAGACAGTCCTAAAAGAGGACTCAACATTTAAAAGCGGCTCATCTGCACCCCACTACCTACCATATCATTAATGAGACTGCCACGCGTAGGTGGGGCCTGGAGACCCAAGAGGGTTGCCAGACGTCGCTGCTTCTCAACAATGATGCCATCCATATCCAGAAGGCGAGCAATATCGGTTCTCTCAGGAGTTATAGGAATTGACAGAGTGGCCAAAAGGACTCGAGTAGACATCCTGTTGACAAAGTATAACCACAAAAAATGAACTGCAAGAGAACGCTAATTAATTCCTTTTCATATCCCTGTCAATTCAACAGCAGGATGAGTAGCATTTGTGATGCAAAACTGTAAAATTACCAGCTGTAACAGAGAAGACACCAACTACACAACAGGAGTACAGAATGCAATATTCTTCAGTAACCAGAGGAAAGATTTGATAACAATGTTTTGTTACTTAACATAGCGCGTGTACAGATACATATGTACACACAGAAATGCTAAGAAATGTAAAATGCCTCTGTGAATATCAAAATTACTATACAGTAATGAAAAGAGCAGAAAGCGGCATCTTTTCAAACTTATTTTAGCTGCAAATCCAATCATTTTGATTGCAAAATGATTTTTAATATTTATTGTGCAAGCCACATTTAGCTTTTGGCGTCACAATACAAATGACATTAAATATTTAAATTTTGACCTTAGTAGAGATGTACAAAAATATAAGAATTTCCACAGAGTATTTATTCCCACCAGATTCTGGTTCTATAAATGCCTGTACAGGAACATCAGAAGTTAATGCAGTAACTGACTCTGCATGCTGCAAAAGCCTTGCCATTATCACACTTAGTACCAAAAAAATATTAAAGGCCACTCGGCTATACAGACTTTTATATATTAAGGAAAAGCTTATAATAGTTACAATGAAATTTTATGAAGCAAATACAACTCAGAAGAGAAAAAGGAAGCAAAACACAGATATTAACTTGCCTAGTTTCCCAGTCAGCAACAGGGAAGGAAGCTTAACTAAGGTGATCCTGGTATTTGCATTATTTACTCTGTAGCTTTGTAAAATATCCTGCCTGTCCTAGGGTTTTCTTAAGGTAATTAGTACTGGCCACTTTAAGCAGAGCTGCTCATAGCCATACATGTCATCTGCTGCTTTTGGGGTACAATTTAGTTTATTTTTGAACCTACAGGCTCACAAATAGAATCTGAGATCACAGGAAGTATCTTTCCCCACCTCTGCATCTCTTCTTGGGTGAGATTCTTTCGCATTTCTCTTGATAAGTGATAAAGTCGGTGAAGCGTGGATGCATGAAAAAGAGCATTTCCTGATTTCCAGAAGACAGTTGAAACTTTGTGGTAGTAATTTGCCATCAGTTGTGGTTTGGGTGGTTTCTTAGACAATGCAAATAGCCCATGGATATCCTCCACTGCTTTGAAAGCTTCCTAAAAACAAACAAACAAAAACCACTGACTACTTTTAGGAAGTTTTTGCAATACCCCAAAAAGGAAAAAAAAAACCAAAAAAACCAACATATTTGCAACAGGTTTTAAGATTATTATATTTACTATCATTGAGAGCTGTGATCTTCAGTTTTGCCAGCCACATGAAATGAAGTATTTCTTTCCTAATAAAAATTATTTGGACATACTGCAAATCCATTAACTATCTGTTTAGGATTTGGTAGTTAACAAGTAGTTCATGAATATTTTGCAGACTGGTTTCTTTCACTTTTCCGAGCTACAAACCAAGTTGGGGGTGGGGGGGAATTCTACTATTTTACTGTCATACCAATTCTACTATTCACTAGTTTTATTGGTTTTAATAAAAACAATTTCTCTAAAAACACACACAATCTTGGAAATGCCTCACAGGTACGTACACACATAAAAACAGAGCAACACAACAGAGAATGTTCTCCCAATACACAAAGGCAAAAAACCTTTCCAGGGATGGAGCTTCTCTGGGTAACCTTTGCCAGCGTTTCACCACCTTCAGTGTAAAAAATTCTTCTATCTAGTCTGATTCTCCCCTCTTCTAGTCACCCCCCTGTCCTGCTGCAACAGGCTCTTAAAATGATTGTCCCCATCATCAACTTCTCACTTTCGCAAGGTGACTCCAGCTACTTTACCATTTACTACTACCAGCAGCAGCTTGGTTTGAAATGCTCTGCAGGACCATCAGACTAAGTACTCTCTACACATGTAGCACCACATTTTAAATATTGAAATTTTAGTCATTCTTTAGCTATTATCCTGTCTTTACCTTGGAGTATATACCATGAAACATGATCTGCGTGGAACAGGTTCTGGAAAGGCTGTGGACTACAGCGTGATTACAGGAGCCCTGCTGCGTACCTGCCACAACTCCATGCTAATAGCACTGTCGAGTTGCACAAGCCTGGTCTCCAAGTGCATTGACTGACTGTCAGGATTGTTGAGGTTGATTGCTGTGCTTTGGTTATGGTGACGCTGGATCTGCCCCAAATGCATTCGCAGGTTATCACAGAGCTTACGGAACTCAGCTTTCCGCGTGTACTGCAAGCAGAACTTAAAAGCTGTGAAAAATGAACAATATAAATTAAGAATGCTCACTCATGGTAACTTCATGGTAGTTCTAAATTGTATTCAATGTGTAAAACACTATGTTTAAGAAATCTTCATTCATGTTCCAAAGACATATCAAACAAGATGCAAGCTAACTGCCACACCTAACAAGTGACAATGCAGAGCATTTCCACCTTGACCTCAAAAAATGAGGATGCTTCTAGATAATTATCTGAGACAGCAAAGGGAATACTTTGACCCCCTAAAAATGTTCTAATATAAGCAGCGATTCTAACTTTTATTTTGAACTAAGTGCAAATAAAATTCTGTTAATAGCATGAATTCAGGTTTCAGCTTTGTAAAATGTGGGAAAGAATTGTCAAGTCATCTAAATATGGTAAAAGTTAAATTAAGCTTTCAAATGACAGAAAATGACAGAAAATGACACCAAAAAAAAAAAAAAAAACAAAAACAAAACCTGTCTTGATCCTGTAGCTCCTCTCAAAAAATCAGTTTTAGCTTTGCCACTGTGACCAAAAAGTGTAAATCATCTCTGTCAGAAACAGACAAAAAAGGAAGTCTCAACACCAGCACAGACTTAAACACACTAAAACACCTAAAGCTCATCTGACAGTGACCCTTCCTAATGCACTTGCATAATTTGAATCCAAAGTAAAAGATCTAATATATTTTTTCAGAAATACAAAGCCCTAAGCTATGCATACAACAGAAAACATTTTTCCACTCTCACTCTTAAGAAAAGATTAACATTTAAGTATTCCTTCTTATAAAGTCAATTTTTGCAGAATAATGTCAGAAAGAATCAAAACAGACTTCTTCCTATTACCTTCTTCATAATTTTGCTAAGTTACATCTGTGTTCAAACTGATAGCACTTCATAATTTTATAGCACCCTTTTTTGCACTCTAGCTTTTGAAGTTAGCCAACATAGAATACAAAAATGGAAGACACATTTGGCATTCCAGATAACAAAGTGAAAATACAACTAAATATTGATCAGTAAGTTAGAGAAAATAAAGACACGGCACCAGTAATTCTCATATTCTCAGCACATCCAGGAAAAAAAAGAAAAAAAAAACCAACTTTTTTGATTGCAGATTCTGTTACAATAAAAAAATCCATATCCAAAAATCTCAGTGATTTTAAGGAACCTTTGTAATTTTAAGAATAGTATGTGTGTACATAAATGTGCTTAAGAAATTAAAGCTTTTCTAACTCAGAAACAATAACCAAGCAGAATCAGCCTTTAATTTTCTACTTTTACAAGATGTAATATAGAAGTCCTAGATTTCATTATAATTTAGGTTTCCATTTTTAAAACTTACCTTGCTGTGCAATATCATGGTACAGCCGTTCCACTCGAGAATTATTTCGGAGGAGATCCAAACATTGTCTATATGATTCCCATAGAAATTTAACCCAGGGTGTCAAAAGCAGTCTGTCAGTACGATCCTGAGTGTCTTCTCCACTTACAGCACTCAAAAGAACACTACAAATCACAGCAGAGGGGATAAAGAAAAAAATAAGTGGTTTACTCCCCACAACTGTCACCCATTTTTTCTTATCAAGATCTAAGACAAGACTGGATGAATCTGAACAGCTAATTGCTGCTGAACACTATCGCTTATTTTCAAACCAGCCCCTCAGACTTCTCCCTTTTCCTTTAAAGGATCAAGATAACTTTTCTTGCTGTCAAGTTTCAAGCTTTGGCCCCTGCATATATGACTGACATGTACAAGCTCCAGAGGGAAGAGACACCAGCTTTCGCATCCTCCAAATGAGTAAGGCAAAGGAAACCAGTTCTGGGATTTTCACCTTTCCTCTGCCACCGGGGAGCTATGCACTGTCCCTCTGCTAGATTCAAATATCACTGTCTACTCAGATACTTTCCTACTTGCTGAAACTTCCTTTTTAGTCACCAGCAATGCTGCCAGAGAGAGCTCATTTCTTGTTGATATATGACATGGAAACATTGTGTGCCTTATGATCTGCAGGCATCAAAAACTACAATACTTATATTAAAGTATCAAATCCTTTAAAAATTCTGACACATAAAAGATGTTTAATGAAGTCAGAAGATAGGATAATATGGCACTCAGTGACCATAACTGCAATCCTTCATTCACAGAAACACAAGTTTGGAAAGGATTCCCAACACACCGAGACAAATTCAGCACTATGACCCACCTGATCCCTTTCTGCTGAACAGTCTGCCCAGCACGACAAACTCACAAAGAATCATCTTCCCTAAGCCTTGTTTAAAAATCCTTTTTGAACTATGCATCTAATATAAACTCTCAACTCTTGTAACTCTCTTCTACTACACTGCTTCCAGTTCTAATTTTCTTCCTTGAGCGCTAGTACTACAGACAATATTAAAGATGACATTTCACCAGTGCCTTCTCTAACAGATCAAGCGGTGAATTCAGCAAAAAAAGTATGAGAAGTCTAGAAAACAGGACCTAAAAAATGCTGAAGAAACTATGGTTGTTCAGATGAAGTGTGACTGAAAAGACATTTTCTAGTCCTTAGTTACATAAATAAGAAGAAAAAGAGCGGTCAGTGAATCTTCAACATCCACCTGTTAGCGGGGTGCCTCTGTAACAGGGACTATTTCAGGGCCTAGAAATAACGTGAACAGCACTGCCATCCTGGAACAACTACTCAAGACAAGTCTGTAACATCTTCCAATTTTTGCAACCAGTGAGTTCCCAACTTCTACCAGAAAGAAAGCCTTGCTGTTAATACATAAATCCACAGCCTTTTACTCCATGTCCTTCTATTATTTGACTACTATAGCTCTATTCCTCATAATAGGCTACACAAGATGTAACATCCTCTGATTTGATAATTTCTTCCAATTTTCTATCACCGGTAGATAGACCTTCGACTTTTCTAGTTTCTCATTTTAATTGAAAGAATTCTCACTAATTTCATGTGGCAATGTCTTAGTCTTCTTCCAAGTCAACTGCAAACATCCCTTCTGGCATGGAATCAAAATTTTTACTTTTGCCCAGGTTAGATCTCTGGCATTTCTGAAATCTAAAAAAAAAATTTATTACCAAATAAAATTCTAACATAATCAGATGCCATCTACCCTTCAGTAAGCCTGTGCTGCATTTTATCTTATTTTTAACTCCACGTACTACTTCCTTCTTCAAAACTCATACAGAAGACCTGAATGTTATTACGATCAAGATAACAAATCAGCAACTGTCAGACCATTTAGTCCTGCAGCTGGATGATGAGAAACACACTGACTGCTTAGATGGGTATCTGCAGAGTGTTAGCACCCAAAATATCTGCTGATATTTTAAAAACTCTAGGATAGAAATGATGCTGGCATCCAGCGTGAAGAGAAAGCTGACTTTTCTGTTCACCTCAGAGAAATTGCCATGCTCTAAAAACCTAACCCTTTCTTTTATTCCAGAATTTATATTCTTACAAAAATCAGTAGCAAAATACTGTTTTAATCTTCAAACCACACCTAGGATGGTGAATCTCAGTCCACCTCCTCAGAACTTAACCACCATTTTTCCTACAATTCTCCACCTATGGCTGAAGATCCTTTTGTTTCTTCTTTTGTTATCTCCTGCAAGTTTTAATATGGTTTGACTTCTGGAAATTTTAATGTATTCCCCACAGTTTGTGTTTGTTTGTTTTAAATATACAGGCAGATGACCACTTCTAAACCCAGCTAGAATGCTTTGTAACACTTCTTCCTCCCCACCTTGTCACTTCCACAGATGTCAGCACATACACAGCTGTACTATCAGAGTTAACATGAGTATTCCCTAAATGAACAGATTCATCTGGAGAACATAAATACGCAATGGGAGCTAACCACACTTTGCCTGAAGCAGAAAAGGAAGTTCTCCCACAAAACATGCTGACAACAGTGACTTCTCACAGACCTGACAAGTAGATTCATCTGTACCTGACACTACTTGCCAGTGAAGGTCTATACACAGCCTAAAGCAGATCTATTTACTGATCCTTTTCTCCATCCCTTCCACATTCTCATTACCCATCCAATTAATTTTATCACTCTGAATTTACTTTTTATGCCCTTTCTTACTCTTATCCCATCAGTTACTCAAGTAAATATAAAAGTAACATTGCCTTTTGTTTGTACAAGTACTATGTGGTCAGAAAGACTGGAGGTTATTGCACATGGGAATTAAATTGGTCTAATATAATTAATGACATTTGTGTATCAACTGATAGTGAGCTGCTTTCAATAATAAACTCTTCAATATCACTAAGGATGAATATCTGATCAGACCCTAGAAAGTGGTGACCTGACTCCCAGAACTGCTCCTACTGTGTGTCTATTTTCTATTCTTTACTATTTCCTTTACTTTCCTTTATTCAGACTTAGGATTTGGTTCAATGCAAAATTCCTATTTCTTTTCCTTACCTTTAGAACCACCAGAGCACCACTAGCATACCATTCCAAATCCACCATCTTTATATCTCACTTCCCTGAATTGCCAACATGCTTCATGAAAATAAGGACACTTTGCTGTGAATTGCTACATTTTAAAGACAGGCCGCCTACCTTTCTGGAGTTTGAATGTTATCTAAGTCTTCAATGTCCAGTACCATCTGCTGGGATTCTTCCTTAGCTGCTTCTGTTTTTTCTTCAGCTAATTTTAAATAGGCTCGAACAACATCCTCCAAAGATTTGATGTTCACCTACATCAAAGGCAGAAAATGGGAAGATGTTTCCACCCACAATAGGCAGCAAATACTTAAAACATAAATGTTGCAAATTCAGGAACATCTAAAAGGCAGATTAATTCTAACTCAAGACCAATCAGTTACTTTTACGTCACATCTGACATATAACCACGCTTAATACAAATTTAAAAAATAACAAATAATTCCAAAGCCATACCTGCTGGCAAATATTCTTGTACTGGTACAGTCCTTCTTTTGCCAGGTGACTCTTGCGGAGATCCACACAGAGTTCCAGGTACTTCAGCATAATCGGCTCGTGAATTTTCTGCCATGTTCGGTGTTTTTTACTTTTCATAACATCGTAGAGAACATCAAGGGCAGGTTGCTTTTTGCCAACCTCAAGGAATTCTGAAAGTAAAATCCAATTAGCAAACAACTTGCAAATCAGAAGATGCACGGTTTTTGTGCTCAACACTGAAAACTTTTATAATTCAATCAACTCTAACTGAAGTTCATTGATGGTCCGATTTAGCTGGCCACCTCAAGAAAGTTGGCAGCTGCAGCGGCAACGGTAGATTTCAAGGACATAACTGGCAAAAAACCACACACCTCTCCATTAACATGAGCATTTCAGGATAGCAGAGATGGCTCTCCATCCATTAAGGCATGACTGGGCACTTCATACATAATAATAAAACATACACATCCAGTTTTAGAGCTAGTTCATCGAGAAGGAAAATGAATACACATCAGGAGGCCTGTAGTACAGTGCCCACCAATGCCATTCGACAAGGTGCAAACCATCCAGTGAATCCAAATCAAAAAAAAAAGTCCTGCCTCCAAGCCAAGAAAAAAACTTCACTCAGAACAACTGTATTTCTTTGGGTTTTTAACTCACAGTGGTCTAGAGATTCAGTTTATAGAACAATTATACTAAAAAGCTGCTAGAGTCCAATTGAAGGGTCAGACATTTTTTAAACCAGCCTTGCTGAAGAAACCAGTGCCCCATTTATTTATTCGCTAAGCGGCTGCTGTTAATTAACAAGATCACTCAGCTTCACAGCAGGTCCCACCTATGATACACCACAACACATTCTGCTCAGTACAAAACACAGCAAACCATCCACAAGCAAATACCAAAGCAGCACAGCCAGCTCCCAGCATACACACAACCCCTACACTAAAGAACTCCAGAAAAGCAAGCCAAAAGAACACCAAAAATGGGAAGCAAACTGGTTTAAAAGAGAAGTCAAGTACAGATAAAAGGAAATGTGTGTACTCTTAAAGGCTGAGAGGTGGAGTCAGTACTCCCCATGGAGCACTCTGGAAACCACTACATTCCTAAAGAAATGATGGCAGAAAAGACTGAAGTAGGGGCCTGCTCAAGGTGCTGTGACATCAGACAGAGCTTCCAAGTTTTGGAATCTTAGAATCCAAGTTAACCATGGCTAAAATCTGTCCTTTGAAAGCAGCAGTGCAGTTTTAATTTAACAAACACAATAGCATGTATTCAGGAGTTAGTTTATGTAAATAATGAGCTTGCATAAGATGAGCAAATTCCTCTCTAGAAAAAAAAAAACAGTGTTACATTTAAAGATAAGTAAAGTTAGTGTGACAGTATTCAGTAGTATTGTTTTGCTCACCAAGGTAATTTTATTAAAGCTATCCTCCATCCCATAATTCACACTGTTATTCTACTTCAGTGCTGCTTTTGAGACAATTACTGCTCAGCTATACAATTTTTAGTTTATGAAAATAAACTCGAAAGGCCAAGTTTACTCTTGCAACAATGCCAGGCCACTCCAACCAGAACTCTCATGGTTGATAACCAACTGAACAAAGCACAAAATTAATTCAAATTGTTTTGAAGCTTTTCATTAACTCTGGTCAAGCAAGTCTTTACAAGTAAGTAAAATAATTAAGTCTAATTTAACAGACACTGTAGTAAAAGCAGACACAAAGCAAACCTGAATAGTCAAACACAGCACACATCACACGCCTTGGAGTAGAAACTAAGTTATGGAAACAAAACAAAATGTAAAGCCCCTGAAGAGCTGTCAAGATTATGTCTAATTTTTTTTTTTTCCTGTTATACCACTTAAAATGCTAAAAGGTATCCAAAACAGCAACTGAAGCTCCCTGTGGACAAGAACTACCTGATAGAAACTGACAACTCATCTACTGCTAACTCAAAATCCCAAATTAAGCAGCTTTCAATCTGAGAAAATGTACGTCATTATAGAAGGTGACAAAGATGTCATTCATAATCCAGTATCTCAAATAGAGACCAAACTCAGTATCTTCGACAATAAAACACTCCCAAAAGTAGCATTACATCCTTGACTACCAAGCAGTGCCAGGCAGCTGAGGGTTGGCTTTGACCTAGATTTGTCACTTATAAGGAAACCCAGCCTTTCTTACTTATCTGTGTATGTTCACAATCATTCAAGCTCTTATTTACAAACATCTTCTATGTATGTATGCCAAGGTCACTGAGAACATGAAGCATGAAGTGCTACTAAATGCTCACTTAAGCTTTATGTATAAAACACAAACACTAAAACTCTGGAAACTGCACTGACTGTTCCAATTTGAATCGTCAGTTTAACATACAATCTGCCATAGCTACGACATCTCACCATTTATTATACTTGGCCATGGTGAGATTGAGCAGTTTACAGACCTGACGTTGCTTATCGTGTTCTCCACTCAGTCTAACTAGGCTTGGGACTGCTAGTGTTTGTCTAAAGAACACTCCCCTCACTTCCAGTCCTTCACTTCAACTCTAGCTCTTCAGCTGGTCAGAGTTGAGTGGACTTTCAGCAGTGCAAGAGATGTGAATTTAAAATTGCTCTTCAGTACCAAAGTAACAATAAAATGCCACATTCAAAGAGTTTAAGGTCAATATTCCAGCAATGTAACTTGTTCACCAAGTAAGTACAACTTACCCTACCCAAGAATTCTGAGGTTTAATTAAAGTTTATATGCTATGGTACATGCATCTTGTGCAGTAAAATTCAACTTAGTCTTTGAAAGTTGACTGAAGCTGATTTTATCTTTCATCTCTTTATCTTTGTGGGAATGATCCTTACAATGAATTTTAAATTAGAAATCTTGATGACGTGCAGTACTTTTAACATTTTCTTGTTAAAATACCGAGTACTTGAATTATGCATAGTCCCCAGACAACACAGCCTCTTTGACTGTCATTTCAAGACTGCTACATCATCTGTAATTTTTGGATGTTCAGATGTCTTTAAGTGTCAACCTGCAATCGGCCCTGTGACAACGAAGGGTCTAAATGGTCTCGCTAAATGCTTAAAATAGGGTACTACAAAAAAAAGAAGTGTCCAAGCCGTATTTTTAGCCTGAAAGGAAACAGCTGATAAATATAACCAGTTCAGCTTTATATGTGGCAGTCAGCATGAGACAGCTATGGCATAGTCTTCCTTGGTTTCTATTCCAGGAGCAAACCTATGCATCAGCCCGTGCAACATTTAAGGTCTTTAATCGTTTGCATTCTCACCAGTCACGCGAACGATGAGCCTACTAAATACGAAGTCCACATAAAAAACAGGGCCCGGGATCAGACTGGTTCTGAAGTCATCCCGGAGAAGGTGAAAGAATGGGGCCGAAGACCTCCCGCCAAGCCCCCGGACAGCGGGGAGCCCTTTCCCATCGGCGGGCACAGCGGCGACTTTGCCGCGGCTCCCACGGGCCCAGGGCCGCAGGGTGAGGCGCCGCGAAGCGCGGGCCGCGCTGCCCTCGGCAGAACGGGCCCCCACCGCTGCGACCCCCCTTTCGCCCAAGGCCTGCCCACCGCCTCCGCCGGCAGGCGGCCAGGGGCCCCGCGGGGAGAGGAAGGCGGAGCCGGGCCAGGCCCGCTCCCCGCGGCCGCCCGGGCCTCGCCTCCGCCATGCGGCGCGGCCGACGCCGGTAGGCCTCGGCCATTTCCTCGCGGCGTGGAGGCGCCGCGCCGCTCCCGGGTGGCCTCTCCTCAGCAGCGGGAAGGCACCAACCGAAGTCCCGCATCGAGGGGCCAGCAGAGGGGCTCTGACAGTGGCCACGGCCCGGCGCGGCCAGGGGGGAGAGGAGCGGCGCCCGCCGCCCAACACGACGGGGGCAGCGGGAGGCGAACCGGCGGTAATGGGGGGGTGGCCAGCACTGACCGTTCGCCCGCTTCAGGGCATTCTCGGGCCGCTGGAAGTACACCGGCATGATGGCGGCGGCCTCTCCTCACAAGGCGGCGGCGGCGGCTCGCTCCGTGCTCCAAGCCAGGCAGCCTGCGAGGCCGGAAAGGGAGGGCGGCCCGTCACCCGCGCGCGCTGACGCCGGCGGAAGCGGAAACCCCTCCTGGCGCGCAGGCGGGGCAGCTGGCGGAGCCGTGGGGCTGTCGGGTCTCGGTGCCCACCGTGCCTGGAAGGTCCAGGAGGGGAACGTCCGCCCGCGGTGGCTTAGCCCGGACCCCGTCGCGAGCGGGAGCTGCCGGGGCTGGCAGCAGGAGCATCGGGGCGCTCGATGCGCCCTCCGCTTCAAGCGTAGGGCGCGGCTGGTTTCCGCTGACAGTGCCCGAGGGACATCCCGCGCTGTGCCGGGCGACCCGGCGGAGTCTAGGGGGCTAGGGGGGTTACGGTGCAAGAGTGCCATAGGTTAGGGGTGCCACAGCGGCAGGGATCGGTCACCGTGGGCTGTCCGGGGGTGGGTGGCGCCAGCTCCGTGTACCCGTCAGTTCAAGGCAGGCCCTGGCTTGGTCAGACCCTCATTTGGTGGTGACTGCATCTTGTGGAGCTCCGTGAAGCCGCTTGGCCAACATGGCCCTGAGCTTCTAGATTATAGAATTAAGTGGAGAAGAACATTTTGGCGAAGACGGCATCCTGCCTGCTGAGCCTTTGCTTCTCACAACTTGTTCAGCCGGTTCAGAAATTGTACCATGGGGCAGTTAAGAACTTGCAGAAGGGCGCTTTGTGCACATAGTCATCGTCAGCTGCAGGCTGCATCCTTAACCTTAAAAATGGGGAAAGCAATTTGGAGGAACTCAGCCATTCCTCTTAAGAGAATAGTAATAGCAATATCCCTATGAGTGCACATGTAGTAACTGTTGAGTGCCAGTGTGTGTTTTTCAAAACAACTGATGTGAAAATGTCCACTGGCATCTGGAGAGACAATGTAAGCTGTATGAAGGTGTGCGAATGACACACAAAAGGCCTATAACAGGAGCAACAAAAGCAGTAGAACAGTGGCAGGGGGATGTGTGACTAATGGGATGTGCTGGATCAGCAAACCCCACGTAGTGTGTCGCCCTGTGAGGTGCTGAGTGCAGTGCACTTCCCAGGCGTTCAGTGGAAGTGCGCACGCACCTCTGCAGCGGGGTCGCTGATGACGTGAGCGTAGCCGTGACCCTCTGCGACCCAGCTGGCTCACGCTGGTTTCTTAAGTTATACCTAGGTGCAATTTTTCAAACAACTCAGGCAGGTGAGGAGGAGGGCTGTTTATGGTGACTAAAGACAGCCTGTTTTTGTCTTCTGTATTTCTGGTTTGGTGCACTTGTGTATACTTGCTGCTTAGTTTCTTTTTGCATACTGTTCACCAGAATGTTTCATAACCATTTAAAAATCTACTTTTCATCTTGTCTTATTATCACTGTTCATTGCTAAACAGAAGAAAAGTTAAAACCAAGAAGATGCACAATCACTGTATGGAAGCTTTGGCACCATCAGTGTCTGCTGGTAACACCAATCCCTTTCCATTCTATTGCATGAGCCTTCATTCTAGTGTTAAAAAGGAAGGGGAAAAAAAGTAACTTGTCTTTTTCAGGGTCTCTTCCTTTGGGAGTTTCTCCATGTCCTCATGTCCTTGGTCTCTCTTTGAGAACCGGTGACCAGTGTCGTACAGTGTTCTCCATTGGGCTGCACTAGTGATTGACAGTATTTTGCTGTGGTCTGCATCCCACACTGTCTCTGGCAGCCTGGTTGTTTCTGTTCCAAACCACGGTAACACATTCAGTAGAGTCTTCACAAAGCTGTTTATAGTGCTGAACAAATCCTTTGCTTGGCTTCATAAAATTAATTTAGAAGTCTTGTCAGATGAGTACCAGAGACACCGCCCAGGTCTGGGGGGCAGCTCCCCAGCAGCCGCAGGCCACCTGTGCCATGTCACCGGAGCCAGCACCTGTCCTGAGGCCTTGCAGCCTTCTCTGGGGGACGCTCTGTGGCCCCACTGCCTGCTCTTTATTGCTGGTTTATGGCAGCGTTTGCTATTCAGGAGCCTGCTCCACTTCTTTGAATCTCTCTGAAGTTCCTGAATGGCCTGCAGGCTTGAATTGGATGATTTTGTGTCAGAAGCAGCTTTAATGGTCTGACTCCTCCTGTCTCTACACGGTATCCAAGTTTATTAAATGTGTGTGCTTTACCTTTATGACTTTATGAAAATCACCTTTATGACTTTATAGAATCACACACCCATAAAATCGCTTAAGTTGGAAATGACCTTTCAGAGCATCAGATCCAACCATTAACCCAGCACAGCCAAGTCCAACATTAAGCCATGTCCTTCAGCACTGCATCTACATGGTTTTTTAATCCCTCCAGGGGTGGGGACTCCACCACTTCCCTGGGTAGCCTGGGCCAGGCCTTAACAACCCTTTCAGGGAAAACATTTTTCCTAATGAACGCTAAACTTCTCGGGGCACAACTTGAGGCCATTTCTTTCTGTCCTGTAGCTTGTTTCTTGGAAGAAGAGACTGACCCCCACCTCACTACAACCTCCTTTCAGGGAGAGTGAGAAGGTCTCCCCTGAGCCTCCTTTTCTCTAGGCTAAACAACCCCAGTTCCCTCAGCAACTCACTAGACTTGTGCTCCAGACCCTTCACCAGCTTTGTTGCCTTTCTGTGGACATGCTCCAGCACCTACAATAGGCACCTTTTGGTCCTGAGCTAGGCATGATTCTTGACTGACCTGGCCTCTGTCCCAGGACTGCGCATTTTCTTCAACAGCTTCTGGTGTGCCTGTCATTATCACAGGTATTTTGGAAGTTTCTTCTTCCTGTTTTGTTTCAACTTCCTAATCAGTAGCTGCTCTGGTACCATTGTTCATCCAAACCTGAAAAATGAGATCTTTTAATTCTCAAATAAACTTGTGGATCTGTGGAGTTATCCAGGTGTAGCTGATGTACTGTATGAATATTCCTCACCTTACTCAGGCCACCTTTTGGGCACAAACCAGCCTTTACGCTCCCTCAGAAGCACCAGGGAGGCTGTGCTTTGAGCGTTGTTCAGGGGTACAGCTTCTGGCTGTGAGGCTGGTCTGGGAGGTGGCTGCCAGTGAGGCAATCTCCTTTTGTGTAACATTTCACATAAATTTTGCCTTCTAACTTACAAAGCCAGATAATACAGGCAATGAAAAATGGTGGGGTTTTGTTTGTTTTGTTGTTTTTTGGGTTTTTTTGTAGAATCATAGAATGTTTAGGGTTGGAAGGGATCCTTAAAGGTCATCTTGTTCAACCCCCCTGCAGTAAGCAGGGACATCTTCATATATAGCTGGGTGCTTGGGGTCCCATCCAGCCTGACCTGGAAATGGTTCCCGGGATGGGGCAACAACCACTGCTCTGGGCAACCTGGCCCAGGTTCTCAAAACCCTCAATATAAACAATTTCTTCCTTACATCTTGTCTGAATCTTCCCTCTTTTAGTTTAAAGCCATCACCCCTTGTCCTGTCACAAGAAGTCCTGCTGAAACATCTGCCTATCTTTCCTTTAGCGCCCCCGTTAAGCACGGAAAGGCCGGGAGGTCTCCCCGGAGCCTTCTCCGCGGGCTGAGCACTCTCAGTCTGGCCTCCTAGCAGAGGAGCTCCAGTTTCCGCCAGGGCTGGAAAACGGGCAGGCGACAGCCCCAAAGTGGTGCAAGCAGGGCGAGCGGGGAGTAAATGGCGGCCGGGCGGGGTGAGGGAAGGGCGCGGGTGGAGCCGTGGCGGGCTGGGCGGGCCCGGGGGCGGAACGGGCGGAGGGCGGAAGGCGGCGGGCGGAAGATGGCAGAGCCCGAGGCGCAGCTGCTGCTGGCTGTGGGGCTGATCGGTGAGGGCCCCCGGGCCCTGGGCGAGGGAGGGGCCGGGGTGGGGGGCTGCCGGGAGTCCTGGGCCGGGACTCGGGGGCGGTGGCGGGATGGGGGGTTGGCGGTGCCCCGCCGAGCTGCGGCCGCGGGGCCTGTGCCGGCCGGACTCTCCCTGGCCCGCGGCCGTGCCGAGGGGCGCCCGGTGGCTGAGGCCGGTGTCTCGGCCGGCCTGTGGTAAGAACTCGGCCGTGCATAGCTTGGCCGGAGCCTGTTAGAGTCATCGCTTCTGAGGTGTCTCTTGTGGAAGCAGAAAGAGGAAAACCAGGGGAAATCATAAACAAGCTGGTCTGGGTGCCTGATGGTCAGTGGCTTGCTCGCATGTGTGTATTCAAACTCCTGGTGCCTGTTAACCTCATGAAGCCGGTCAAGAGTGAATATTTATTCATATTTTAAAAGTAAAACTTATAGCCACAAATGCTGCCCTGCAGCTTAAACCATAGCGGCAGAACTGGATGTCTAGTGTCAGGGTATGGTGGAATTTTAATCTGATTCCAGGAAACAAACCTGATTAACCCATCGATTTACTTCCTTGCTGCTGTTTGGCATTCTCACAGTGAACATCTTTCCACCATAGAAAAAGACAGCAACGGAGATGCTTTGTGGGTTTGGTGTTATCCGTCCGTAACAGCTGAACTGAGGAGTCTATTGCTGCGAAAGTGCTGCCTTACAGATGAAAATAAATTGCTTCATACATTTGTATTTGGCCAGTATAAAAGGTCATGGTTCTACATCACAACTGTGGAAGTTCAAGATTCTCCAGCCTTGAAAAAGGTAGGACTTGAACAGATGGTTTTACAGCAGAGTGCAGGGAAGGCTCCTGCAGAACTCTTTCTGTCAGTTTAAGTGGTGTCTTCCCGATGTATGCTATGAGGAAGGGAGTCGAGGTTTTGTGTGCTCACAAATGCAGCTCTGTACCCAGCTGCCTAATGAGCCTACATGTTAGGATTTTCATCCTGACGTAAACTGGATGGAATTGCAGAGGTATTGAGATGCTCATTACATAATTCAGATTCTTACATTGAAGTAGAAGTGCTATTTCATGCCATTATTTCTAGTTACTTTGCATTTTGAGTTCGGCAATTCTTTTATTTTGCTTTTATTTCTTTTTGTGAGAAAATAACTACAGGGGGTCTTTCCTAGTGTCCAAGATCTTGTTCATATAGAACTTGATAGGTTTTTTGTATTCTTTCCTCGAAAGGTTGAGTTATGTAGGTACTTTCTCTTCTGCTGCAGTGATAACTGGAAGACTGCAAATATGCTTTTATCTTCTGTACTTTCCCTGTTAAGAAGACCATTAAATATCCGCTAAGTTTATTAAATTTTCATGTTTCACACTCTGTTGTTAACTAGAAAAATAACGTGGTAACTTTGCATGCCCATAGCAGAACATTGCTTGCCTTTCCCCTCTCCAAGCTTACATATTCTATGAACCTTAAAGCTGTATTAAAAAAAAATAAATGTTCTCCAGTGCTGTCTCTGGCAGTGGGAGATGCTATTTAAGGAGGACACATGAGCCTGGTCATGGTCTTGAGACTTCTAGCCTCGTATTTTCCCAGCCCACAGCCACTCTATTAAGGAAGTTAAAGAGTATTTCTGTCTGTGGGCCTGCTTGCTCTGAATTTTTTTCTGGTCTTTTCTAAATACATTGATGCTGTCTGCCTCCACAGCCTCCTTTGGCAACAAACTCTGGAAGTTTCCTACCTGCTGTGAGGAATTAAAATGTCTTTTTCCCTTTTAAAATAATCTCATGATATTAAAGGAAAGCAACTCTTAAAGAGTAGCTTAAGCAAAAGTTACTGTGTACTAGAGTTGAGTCAGTGGAAATGAGTCACATCAAAATCTGTTAACCAGACCTTTTCTGCAGTTAGTAACGTGGATCTGCTGCCACCACTCACTTTTTGTGTGTGTGTCTGTGTTTGTCAAAGTACTGCAGTAAGTTCAGTAATGTGAAAGACTGTTCATAGGCGGTCACTAAATAAGCTGTGTACTTTTCTGTGCCTGTTCCTTACCCAGGTGACCCACTTCTCCATTGTTCTGATGGCCAAAGACTTCAACCCAGAGAAATACGCAGCCTTCTCTAGGATACTGTGTAGGTCTGTACAAGAGCTGGTTTGAGGTCCTGCTGTGTGTGTGTTTAGATCTTGCCAAGGCAAAAGACTAAATATCATTGGGTTGTGTTTACATTTGGTCTAACAATCTGGTGGAAACTTGGTCCTACAAACTGTCAATCAGATTATATAAATCCTTGAGCTTATCTTGAGTTCATGCAGAGTGTTGGGTGAATTCAGATTCTCAGAAAGTAGGTTTTAATGCATCTTCTCCAGATACACACCACCACCACCACCATCCAGCAACACATTTTTCTGTGAAAACATATTTTTTAAACATTTGGGAAGAGGTCAGTACCTTGCAGTCAAAGGTCATCATGCGTATGGTGGACAGCTTGCATTCCACAACATCTCTACTACAGATGCTTCTTGCATCTCCTCTAAACTAAGCACAGATCTCTCTCTGCATCTTTCTTTGCTTTTCCTTCAGTTCCCAAATTAGTTGGGTCCCATTTCTTGATGCCAAGAGCATTCCCTGAGATTTTGCAGCTAACTGGATGCAGTTGTGAGGTGGTTGTATCACGGACTTGGGAATGCTGTCAGGCTTACCAGTTCTGCAGGGTGTTGAAAAGCCAAGATTGTTCTTTTTGATGAAATATTTAGATTCATGGTGGATCACATTAATGCTGATTTATCAGCTAATAATTTTTCAAATCCAGAAAGGATTCCTCTAAACATGATAATTGAGTTTCAAATGTGCCATAGGCTGGTGCTGTGGCTAAAATGGAGATAGTTGAGAGCTTCAGTGCTATTCCTGAAGTACTTTAACCTGTACCATAGGCTATGGTGTATCTGTGCTGTCTGGAAGACAGCTAAAAGTGCATGGGTTTTGTTGCTGTGCAGTTGTGTTTGGTTTTTTTTTAATGGGTATCAAGGACATCTGTTTATATTTTTCTTTCATCATTTAACAAAGAGTACAGAAGAGTGTCTAATGACACTTGGATAAAAAACTGAAAAACTAACTAGTTGCATGGTGTGTGTCTAGTAACAGGAGTTACTGTAGTAGTTGCTTGCTTTTATAAAGAGGATACCTTCCCAGTCTGCAAAGAATCCTTAGTCTGGGCACCTGCTTACACTGTTGTGCTCTGTTTCTATCTTGGTATGTGTTGGTCCTTTCATAAAATAGGAAACTCAAAAATACAGGAGAGTTGTTTATCCTAAAAGACAGACATGGGGTTTGTGTGTATGTTGAAAGATTTCTAGTTTAGTATTTAAAACTTCAACCAGATGTCCAAAGTAGGAATTGTTGCCAATAATATTGCTATTTGTGATACTGTGATTTTATTTTGGGGGTTTTTTTTCCATGTCTGCTGGTACTGATTGCAGTCAAAATACCAAATTCTTTTCACACAGAATCTACTTGAAGCATGGAAGCCCAGTTAAAATGATGGAGAGTTACATTGCAGTCCTTACAAAGGGGATTTGCCAAAGTGAAGAAAATGGATCTTTCCTCAGCAAGGATTTTGATGCTCGGAAAGCTTATCTTGCTGGTTCCATCAAAGGTTAATTAATACCAGAAATCTCTATTCCAATTTGTTTTGTACAATATAAAATAGAATCCAGCTTTCATGTATACTTCAAGTAAATAGCATTAGCCATATTATCTGTGCTGTCATTATTGAGCTTCTTCAAAAAACTAATTACAGTATCACCACATATATCTTCTGTAAGATAATTTTCCCCTCTTTTCTAGATATAGTATCTCAATTTGGAATGGAAACAGTTATCTTGTATACAGCACTGATGTTAAAGAAGAGAATTGTAGTGTACCATCCTAGAATAGAAGCTGTCCAGGAGTTTACCAGGTACCTTGCCAATCTCTACATCTTCGCCCACCCTCAAAAGTTCAACAAGTCTTGAACCTTCATTGGGAAAAATGTCCATATTTTTTCCCTAAAATACTTTTGTTAAACCAGTTTATTGAAATCCTGCTAAGTACCTCTTAAAGCTTTAGCTGTATGTTTGTCAGCTCAGAGAAATTTAACTGTAGAAAGAGTGATAAACTCTGCTTGCACTGATAGCGGAGATCTCTGCGGTCTGTGTAGATCCGTGCGAGCTGAGACTTAGTCATACTTGTTCTTTCTTATGACATGCATTTCATACTATGAAGCTTTAATTAGTATAGGTAGAAAAATAAATCTACTGTGTGTAAAGTACCAATCTCATTTCCCTAGGACTTTGCCTGCTTTAGTGTGGCATCGACAAGACTGGTCAATCCTTCATTCATATGTGCATCTAAATGAGGAGGAAGTGGAAGCCTTAAAAGCCTGCACAGGTAGCGACAAGTTATTAATCAAAATGGAAATAAATATTGTTCATCTTTTTTATTCCTGCAGTGTTTCACACCAGTGCTCCTTGAGGAAAAAAAGGGTTATTTTGCTATTAATGCTATTGTTCTAAGTTAAACCACATCATTTTCTTTAGAAAAAGCACATCAACTAAACAAGTCTGCTAGAAGTTAACTAGTTAATCTGGTGTTTCTGGGAGGATCCACCTGAGTTTACTCCTAATTGCAGATGCAAAGCAGCTTGAGACTTTTTCGGATGTTGCCATCAGAGGGATCAGAAAGTCCTACTGCTGTACAGGAACAGCTCTGGATTAGCTGCTTCTTTTCCAACCTCTACACATAGTTATTAACTTCATTTTTAGGATTTTTTTTTTCTTGTTTTCAGCTCATAACTTTGAAGTTCCAGATTTTTATTCTGACTTCTGGCAGTGAAGTCTGTGGCTACAAGTCACAGGTTGACCTTCCCAGCTGTGGAGGCATTTGATCTGGGTGACACATTGCTGTGTAGTACTTAAAGCATAATGCAGGAAGAGGCCCTTGGTTTATGCAAAGGTTGGCATGACACATAATGTGGCAAGTAAGAGGCTTCTCTATACAGAATAATGAGCAAGAACACTACTTGTCTTCAGCAGTTCTACTGCATTACCAGCAGTGCTTGTTTCAGCTCACCAAACAGCTTCACCAGAGGAAAGCTGCTCTGTGTGCTCACCTGACAAGTTATAAATAAGAAAATCTGCTGCTTTTATTTCTCTGTTCCAATCTCTTACTGACAAGGGGCTCAGGAGTGGAAGCTCTTTTAAAGAGGAAGCTCGATTTCATTTGCAAATGGATAATGTCAGTCACAAGGGAGGGAGAGTTTTAACATTTCAAATCAATAATCTTTTTACAGCAGTTCAAGGCAATTTTAGCAGTTGTTCTTTAAGCTACTCAGAAGTGAAGCATTCTGCTGGACAGGCTTGTGAAATGACTGATAATATTCAGAGAGCAACTTCCTGGATCGAATTAGTATTGTGTTAAATACTCTTAGAAAAGAATTTAGGACTATAATTTTTCCAGATTATTTTGATTCTGTTTTGGTTTTGTTTATGAAGATCCTAATCTTGCCAAAATTCTGCTCTCTAGGTTACATTGCTGGATTTACAGATTCTGAAGTGAACAGCAGACCAGACCTCTATGATGTATATGTGAATTTGGCAGATAGTGAGATCACTATTTCCCCTGTAGTAAAAGGTTGGTTGTTTTCTATATTTTTGATTTAGAGTCTGTTTATTCCCAAGCTGATAGTTGCTGTACCTTGCTTTAGGTCGTGTTCTTAATCCTTCCTCCATCCAGGTTCTGAAAAGTGAAGATGTAATCTTCTTTCAGTTTCATTGAGACCTGGGAAGACTGGTGGAAGTTGGGGTTTGCAAAGGCTTGCTTTGTCTTCCAACAAATGTACAATTGAGATTTCAAAACATCCATGTTACACAGTTTATATGGAAGAGACATTCAGCTGAATGGAGGGATGTCTTAAAAGTCTTTAGAAAAACATCGCACTAAATAATTGGGGGGGGGGGCACTATTTGAAAAGAAAGCTTCTTGGTTGCTTATTATTTATATGCATTCTAGATACCCCAGAAATAGAAATTTTATCTGAACATCTGCCTTTTTTTTTTTTTTTAATTCCTTTACTCAGAGGCAATGACAATGGGAAAACTTCACAAAGAAATTGGACAACTGATTGTTCAGTCTGCAGAAGATCCAGATAAATCAGACAGCCAAGTCATTAAGGTTAATTTATTTGGTTTTTTTAATCCAGTTAAATTACTTCTGTTATTAAATCTTGGCAGAATAGGGATGTAGGAGGGGGATTGTCCCTGGGAATAAATTGATCTCTTGCACTCACTACCATTTGACAACTGAGCATTTTTATTCTTCATATAGGTTTTTAAGGATGACATACTTGGCTTATATTATCTCTTGGGGAACTGCATTGACAAAGAAACTTAAGAAATTGTATCAATTATAAGACTTCCAGTAAAATTAGTTTCCCAGTTTAATTCTACAGAGCATGTCTTCTGCTTACTGTCTTGTCAATAGTATTGTCAATAACTTTGGAAAAGTGCTACAGAGGCTCCTCAGCTATAAAGCCTGATTTTTATGATTATGGTCTTTTTCACTTCCATATCTGATAGGTTCCTAGACATTTCACAACTGAGTGCCTTACTCAAAAGAGCTCAGTTAGACCAGCAAGAGGAGCCTGGGGAGTGGTTGTGCTCCTTTTATTTGGTGTCACACAAGAGCTGTTGCAAGTTTGCCTTAAAAGAAATGGTGTCTTTATTTAAAATTAACTACTTGTTTATCACTGTTTACATTTTGTTCAGGATTTTTTTATATTTCTTTAGTAAGTGTATGTTAATGTTTTACCTAATACAATATTCACAGTTGCTTGTTTTTTCTGTTCTTCAAGGATATTTCTCTGAAGACAAAAGAAGTCTTGGCTACTTTAGCCTCACTTACTGAAGTTTCTGATGGCAATGAAAAACCAACCCTTAACTCTGAGGCCCTGAAACAAAAGCGATTTCCACCAGCTACAGAAAACTTTCTTTTTCATTTAGCAGCTGCTGAACAAATGCTCAAAATCTGATTTTGATGCACCACGGTGTTATGGACCAATTCAAAAATACTGTCTTTGCCATACAAATAGGTATACAGGATATTTTATATGGGAAAATTAAAGGTATAAGAGTGAATGTCATATTTACCCTGATAGAATGCAGAATATTGGAGCTTGATGTGGAGCATATGGAGGTGTATTTGGGAATATTTCTGGTGTCATTATCTTCCCCAAGTATAACTTTGTATATATAGCTCCTGTATTTCATTTCACAGTGGGGGTGCATATACAAGTAGCATGTGCCTGTGTGTCCAGGCAGTGCCAGACATTGTTATGGTGCCTGTCCTGCAGGTTCCAGATGCCAGACAGCTCTATTCTTGATCCGATGTGTCTTCCTGGGGTCTGGAACAGGGTCTGCAGCGCTGTGAAACCAGCGCAGTCTCTGCACAGGGATATGCTGAACGTGCAGTTAGTCTGAGTACTCATTCTGGGCTTCCAGGGATGTCAGCCTGTCAGTTACTGCACTTGCTCTGGATTGCCTGATACCTGGGAATCCCAAATAAATGGACAAGTTCTCTTCTTTCTACTTGAAAGTGTCTAGATGTAAAAAAAGGATGTCTGGGAAAATCTGTTGTGGTAGCCTTAGTATCTAAAGGAAGAGGTATTTTAAAACTCAAGTGAGAGTTGAGCACCTCTTTTGGCCTCTTGCCTTAGAGATTTCCCCCCATTTCACTCCGTCCTGGGCCTCTGATGGAGGAAGAGAGGACAGGATTGCTAAATGTAAAATGGGGCTTCCTGGGTGGGGGTCCCAGACAAGTGCTGCTCTATAGCTGGAGTCATTTAAGAAGTTGTTACGGTTCTCTGCTGAGAAGATACCTGACCATTCATTCCTGATCCGTGTGACAGAAAATCTGATGAGTTCAAAGTCTAATGGACTAGAAATGGTCAAATAGCCAGGTACTGCAGGTGGAGATTCAGCCTCTTAAACTGCTTGAGCTGTAACACGGGCACTATCTGATGGCACTCTGTGTTGACAAGATCCAGATAGAAACTTTTGAGGTAATAGAGAAAAATGGGAAAAGAAAATTTGCCTACCTGTTTGGTTGCATAGCCATAACTCAAGAGATTTTTTTTTTAATTTTATTTTTATTTTTCATTGAGCAGCCTAAACTAACTGCTTTGTAATCTTCTAAGAAGAATTTAGTCTTTGTAGGGAAATACTGTGAGCCAATCAATCTGTATTTCTTCAGAAATGTCCACAACAAATCAGTCAATTCTGCAGTAGCACTTTGTTATAAGAAAAAAATAACCTTTTTCCTGGCCTTTGTACAGGTAGGCTGTAGTGTGTTTTACATAGAGTTTTTATACTTGTGATTAAAACTTTAACAATCAATATTTATACTGTTAAATAAGTGGACATTTGCTATTCTGAAACCAGTAGAGCTCATCAGTAACTCTGTGCAAGCAATATGGGTGTGAAAAAGGGTTGTCCTGCTATGGATCATGCTTTAAGGAAATCTATTTTAGAATGTGCAGAAGGAATGTGGCACCTTTACAGTCAGTAAATGAAAGTGCTTCAGAGTAATCCCCTATTTTCAGGGGTGTAAAATTCTACTTTAAACACAGTGCAGTTTAAACATGGAAGAGTGGGCTTTTTTGGGTTTTTTTGTGGGTTTTTTTTATGTGTGTGTTTTGTTTGTTTTGGTTTTTTTAACTTCTAAGAAAAGTACTGAATTGCCTTTGTTTACCTGCAAGTGCTCTGCAGCTTCCCCCCTCGCCCCCCCCCATTTGCCCTTTAATATTTTTGGGTTTTGCTTTTCCTTAATGGTTCTTTATTATTGCTGCTTCTGTTCGGGGACCTTTACAACAACTGGAATAGCAGAACTGGAAAATTATGCTGAGAATTCCATTCAGGACCTACTTTTAAAGTCCACTGAAACGGAACCCTTTCAGCAAGAAAAAACCTGAACATGTTTTCAGTCAGCTGTCTTAACACCACTTCCTAACTGTGAAGAAATCCACATCGTTTCTCATTAACAAAAAGCCTTAAGGTTTATCATGAAGGTAGTATGGGTGTTAGAGACAACCACATAAAGCAGAGAAGCTCAGTTCCAAACTAAATATTGAATGCTTTTCTTTCTGTTTCGGTGTTGTGTTAGATCTTGTGTTCCGATGTTTGTGAGAAACAATTGAAACAGAATTTTGCACTCAAGGGGCTGGACTTAGAGCATGCTTATGTCTATTAAAAAAATCCTGGATGGTCTACCCTTGAATTTATGTAAATTTATTCTTGAATAGTTGTGACCACTGAGTCACAAGCCTTGGTTCTTAGTTTTGCAACACTGGGATTAAGCTACAGCTTGATGTTTAGGTCAGAAATGTACCCCTACATGTTCCAACAATTTTGTCATCTGCTGACTTTTTTTTTTTCTTGTCAGCCCTGTGAAAGAACTGTCAGCCTCCCTCAGCTTCGCTACTCTCAAAGGACCATCCCAATGTGCTTGCCTTTTCTTCATGACTTTTGTCACTATTTCCTCTCCAAAAGGTTTAAAATAAAATAGAAAAATCTGGAAGGTCAGGAACGGGAAAGATTTCTCTGCATTTCTCACTTCCCCAGGATGTGTACAAGCAGGCTGTGTGCATTTGCTGGTTTTGCAGAGTCAGCTGATGTCGTCTCTTCCTCCTAGAAGCAAAGACCATGTAAAATGAAATTGTTGTTCCTACCTTCTCATTTTACTGCCTTTTTATTCTTGAGTAGAGGTGAAAGGGTGGATGATGGTTCCTATCGACCCGCTAAGAGACATCCCCCCAGAAGGCATGCAGCATGTAATGGAAACCCTTGACTCCAAATGGAAACTGGCATTGTGGCATTGCTCCTTTCTCAGCTGAGGCAAAAGGTACACCACATGCACCCTGCCTTGCTCCTGCCCCTGTGAACCAGGGAGTGTGGGCACAGCCGTAGTGTGACATCTGCACTGCTTTTGCAGATGTTGGAAGGTAGATAGTGAATGGAGCACAGGCTTGCAAAGGGGAGCTGGACAAACAGCCAGTCCCTTCAGCTGTGATTCCTCTGAGGAAATGGAGCTAGTCCCTTAAGGCTAACTCGGTCTTGTTTCTGATGCTGTCATCTCTGGGGTTTTAGCCCCTGGCCTGCCCTGTTTCCCCTTCAGGCAAGTGGTGGGGGAATGTTCTCATTGGGGTAAATATAATGCTGTGTAACTTGGAAATAAATGACACAGAACATCTGACAGCATCTGGCTTAAAACTACGAGCTTCTTCTGCTTTAAACCTCTGACTGCTACCAGAAGAGCTAATGAGGATTTGTTAATAGTCTGTTATGAGATGTTGTTTGAAGCAGTTAAATTTCTGGAAAAAAAAGTTGTAAAGCTCAATGCTGGATGTTCACAGCTGTCTTGTACTGCTTTGCAGCCTTCCTCAGGCAGCTGGCTGGCTGGAGTCTTGAGTCAGAGGGGTCTTTGGCCCGGTGAGGTCATTTCTTGTAGCTGCCAAATGATGTGAGACTCAAGTCTGGGCAACAGCTCCTTCCCCAGCGACACCACCAGTACGTGGCGTGGTGTTCCCTGTCTGGTAGAGAAGGAGCTGCAGAGCAGGGCTCCCCACCTGCATCCTTCCTTCTTCCACCCAGGCTTGGGGGTAGCACAGGGACACAAGCTCCACTGAGGAAGTGCTTTGATCTCTGCTGTTTCCTAACGTGGGAGTGGCTGATTTTATTTTTTTTAAGCTATATGAAAGGGACATGGAAGCCTCACTGTATATTCCTACATTTCAAGATAACAAAACTGGGTAGGTGGGGAACTGCTACCATATTGTGCTGTGCTGAGACATTTTCCTTGAAGCTCACAGCTTCCATGTGTTGTAGCTTACCACACCTTAAACTGGTTCCACCACTAATTCACTGTCACCTCACTCACTGGCAGGTGCAAAAGGCAGGAGAGAGCCCCACCTTGGGCTGGTATTTTGTTAATCTATTCCAAGTGACAAAAGGAAAGGTTTTCCTGTAGGGGCTGGGTCTCCCAAGTCCTTCAAACGTGATGCTTTTCTGCTTGTTCTAGTCTTGTTCCCTTCACTCATCTCATCCCTGGTGTCTGGTCCTAGCAGTTCTAGTTTTAGTTTCATAACTACTTTATTTCGAGACCGAGGATACCAGGGCTTTTTTAATGACATATTTTTCCTGCCCTCATTTGGGAAGCAGCTGAATCACCCAGGCTGGCAATTTAAATGGCAGGCACCTGCCTTCTTCTGGAAAATACTGGTTATGGCAATAGGAGCACTGCTGAGAACAGGGAAAGGAAGGAGGTACTTAGTAACCCTGAGGGGGCTGTGTTTCAAATGGCACATTTCAAAGAGTGTTCAGTAAGAAGCCAGTAGAGTTTGATCATGGGCAGCTGTAATAACAGACACTATTACCAGACCTATTCCATCAGCCTTACTCATGAGTTGTAATGACATCAGTTTGCTTAAATCATCCAAGTGTGGTGCTAGAGGATTTAGAGCTTGTCTAGTTACCATGACAATTCAAAGTTCTCAAACATGTTTTTTTTTTTTGTTATTATTTGTTAGCTTTGCTCTACTCTTGGTTTTTTGTGTATTTTTTTTTTCTTGGGGGGGGGGGGGGGGGGTGGGGGTGGTTTTTTTTCTCCTTTTTGCTACTCCTTGGGTTCATTTAAATTATGTTTAAAAAAAAAAAAGTGGGG